>JAZHGK010006669.1:0-78316 GCA_037855215.1 Waitea zeae | reverse complement strand
TTTTTTTTACAGAAACGACATACGCTGACTATGTCGCCGCGTCTATATCCTCCGCCTCCGTCTCCTCCGCACTCTCCGCCTCGTCCGTTGCCGCCACGCAGTCGCCCACTCCGACCGGGAGCGACAGCACCAGGTCCGGGTCTGGGTCCGGAACCACCAACTCGAGCACCCGCTCACGGGCTTCCAGCGCCAGCCCTACCGGCAGCATCCAGTCGGATGGGTCGGGCTCCTCCTTCCCCCACTGGGCAATCGCCGTCATCGTCGTCCTCGGCGTGCTCGCGATCGTCGCAGCCGTGTTGCTCGCGTGGCTCTTCATGCGCCGTGTGCGCCGCCGTCGCGAGCAGGAAGCCCGCCACTCGACCTCGTCCGGCACCCCAATGCTCGCCGGCGCCGCGGGCGTCGGTGGGGCTAACGACGAACCCAAATCACCGCTGACGACGGAAGACCCGCACGAGAAGACGCACCTCGCACCTTCGTCTGCGGCTGCTATGGGCGGCGCGGCGGGCGGTGCTTACGTCGGCGACAAGCACGGGGACGGGGCGTCGACGATCTCGCGCGCGCACTCTGAATCTGCACCGTTCTCGGGCGCGGACGCGGCGATCATGGCGGACGCGTTCCGCAAGGCGCTCCGGAAACCGGACTTTGCGGGCGGGCTTGGGCACCCTGAGGAAGGGGACACGCCCGAGAGCGCGAAGGAGAGGCACGAGGCGGAGCTGCTCTCGCGTGAGCTGGCTGAGGAAGGGAGGGACATTCGATCAGTGGCGAGTTCACGGAACGTCCGCGTGGATCACGCGCGCGACGACGGGAGTACGGTTGAGGGACGGTACTGAGTGGGTGGGAAAGGTCTGCGGGGGAAACACTGGAGATCCTCGTCCCTGGACGTCGCTCTCTCTCTTCGGGAGGAGATTTCGGCTTTCGCTTACGTCCCATCGCTATCCGTTTCTTTCCTCCCTTTGTCCCTCGTCGTTGCTCCCCTGTCTTCCTTCCTACATGGCGCGCCCCTCCTAAATCAACCTGGACACTTTTTCATGTTCTAAATTCCTACGCACAACCTCTTTCGCGCATCGGCTCAACCTGTATTCCCAATTTTCTTTTCTCTTTCCTGCCGTGTTTCATTCCATCATCCGTTCCCCCCTTTTTCTTTTATTATTCATACCATCGCGCTCTGTGGCCTGCTCCTCTTTCCGCCCTCGTGGTCGCCCCCTGTGTGTCCTCTCTCGATCCCCCTGAGCTGTCTGACAGCCTGCGTTCGTTGGGTGGCATTCCTCGGCCACACGCCATCAGCGTCATTGGCGTCATCCCCTCACGTCATCACCGCCTTCGCTTTTGCCGCCTTTTTTCCTTTCGGTCGTCTTGTCGTCACGCATGACACGCCCCCTACAAGCCGTTTGCCGGGTTCGGCACGCAGAACCCGTCCGTTCTCTCCTCCGCGCAAAGCCTTCCTCATCGAACCAGAAAACCAACAGCACCAGCCTGCCTTTTTAGTTCCGTACATTTTCTTTGAAAGATAAGCAAATCCAACTTTTGTTTTTATCTTCCCCTCCCTCCCCTGGTGTATAGAATGGTTTTTTTTTTCGTGGATTTACGCTTGTGAGACGCAGGAGAAACCGACGCGAATGGAAGTGTTGCACAGTGGATGATCATATTTTCTTCTTCTAGCTTTTTTCTTCTGTTTCTATATTCCAACTAGCTTGTGAAGAGCTCACGGCTTTAACACGCTCATTAATCTTTTTTTATCTGTTCCTTTTTTCGTTGTGACGGCTCTAATTCAACTATGCATATCACAAAAAGACTCTTGTGTGGCGTTTACAGACTCTGCCTAGCACCCCTCATAAATTTGCTTTCCTCATTCACGAACAGTATTTGTATACAGTGTTCTCTTTTTCCTTCTTTCTTTTTCTGTAGTCTCGAATGATTGCCATAGATGCCCTATTCCCCTATGCTAACTTTTAGTATCCATGTTTATGCGCAAATGATATAAGTATGCCGTTGCAATGAAGGGACTGAAGTTGCTGAACGTGCCCTCTGGACTCAGACTACGTACACCGCGGCGTGTCCTTCTAAACATATAATTATAACTCCCAAGAAAGAAAGAGAAATACAATAGATACAGAAAGCTACATTTAAATATCTCCGGAACTATGAAGCCTCATGACCAGCGTTCTTGCAGCTCTAGAATAGCTCCTTCGACTTCCAGTACCCAACCCAGGAAGCGACCGCCTCATTCGAGAGAGGCGACGCTGACCGCAGCGCGTCACTGACAGCCTGTGCCTTTTCGGTCGACATCGTCGCCGCACCCCCAGCCTCGTGTACGCCCTCTGCGGACGTCTGGTCACGGAAAGAGTGGAAGAAGTCGAGCAACTTGATCGCAGGCTGTAGGGAAACGACATGTCAGAAAAGGGGCGGGCATCGCTTGAGGACAGTAAACCCCAACTTACGACGTCGCTAATGTCTGCCTGGCTGGGGCTATGCGAGCGTGCTTCGAGGGCTTGGATCCACTCCGAATACGGCACGAGCGGGACGGCGCCGAGCCCGGCGTCTTTCATTGCGTCCGCAAGCCAAGACATGACTGCGTTCCACGGGACGGGGGAGGTATGGACCAGGTTAAGCGCAGGCTCAGAGCTACCGTCGTTGAAAGCGACGTCCAATATGCTCTGCGCAACGACGTTCACGGGTAGCCACGAGACGACCTGTTGTGGCTACGTCAGATTGTGCGTCTCAAGTCAGAAGCATGAAAAGAAATTTACCCCGTTCAACTTGGGGAGGCCGATCTTCAGCGAGGACTTGGCGAGGATTGGCACCCAGTCAGTAGTGGTCCATGCGCCGGCGTCTTCGCTTCCCGAGATCTGCCCGATCCGGAAGCTTGTAGTATGAAGCCCGAGCTCGGATGCTCGCGCCAGCACCTGTTCGGCGACGAACTTGCTCTCACCGTAGCCCGAACCTTGCCATTGGCTGTCATCCTTCGACCACCCAGCTTCCTCGAGCGAAAGCACACTCTCTGGAAAATCTTGGCCGTCGGTCCAGTTCCTCGAGACGCTGATGGAGGACGTGTAGAGGAAGCGGATTTGTCTTGCGTTCAGGGAGGAAAGCGCGAGTTTGGCAAGGTTATGTGTGCCTCGTACTTGCGATTCAAAGCTGGAAAGCGAGTAGTTGAAGTCTAGGATTGAAGAATTCAGCAATGCTCTACAGCTTTTGATCAGAAAGCTTACTAAGAATGCCCGCAGAGTGTATGATGATAGTAGCAGACGACTGGACCTGTAATAGACGAAGCATTCAGCTTCCGTATCAAACCAATCGGACAAAAAAGGGCATACCTCGCGGAAAACATTCGTGTCCAAACCAAGATGCTCAGCAGCCAAATCACCCTCAAGATATGTAACTTTCAGGGTTTCGGACTCGAGCGCTGCAAGTGACAACTTGCGCTCCTCGAAAGCGATCTTTTGTCTTTCGTAGACTGATGCCTTCGAGCTCGGGCGGTTCAAAGCATAAATCTTATCTACTCGTTTATCCTCGACCAGTATTGAGAGGATTTGAGAGCCAAGTCCTCCGGTCGAACCAGTAAGAAGCACGACGTGCTTTCCCTCCCGAGCCTTGCCCGATTCGGCAGCTGAAGGAAGATCCGCGGTGTACTTTTTTACCATGTCCGCCATGGCAATTGCCTTTGAATGAGACGCTGCTTCAGACATGGAAGACACGAGGTTCACGAGGCCGTGAACAATCTGGTTGATGGTCGGACGCTCGTAGACCCATGTTGAGGTGATGGACGTCGTTACATCGTCATGGCCAGACGTCCTAAGTGCGTTGATGATACGCGAGCGAAGCGTTGTAGCACTCAAGCTGTGGAGATCGTTTATTCAGACCAAGGATATCCTGCAGCAATTGAAAAACAGACCTGTCAAATCCAAGCGCGAACAAGTCGCTGTCTTCGGGTAAGGAAACACCCGGTTGTGTCTCAGCGATGTACTCCCATAGCCACGAACGAACGTCGGCGTCAGTCCAAGACGAAGGCACCGTCACGTCCTGCCCAGCCGTTCCGCGCTCCAGAGCGACGTATGCGTCGTCGATCTCCTTCTGGTAGAGGTTAATTGTAGCCTGGCGCATGACGTTCCCCTTCACCGCGCGCATCATCGGTTTCTCGGGGGAGGTGAAGACGATCATCTCCTTCACGACGCGACCAAACTCGGGTGCGAGGCTGTTGGCGGCTTCCAGGGTGGGCCAGATTGCGTCGCGAAGCGCAGCAACGGCGTTCGCGTCCGTGAGATCTACGGCGTGTTCGGATCGGGGCTCGATGAGCACGCCAATCTGCGGACGCTGACGACCGAAGAGGGCGACTCCGTTCACGTAGGGGCTAGCCACCAGCGCTCCTTCAGTCAGAATTGGGAGCATCTTCTCGCCTAAAAAAGTAACGATTAAATAAGCATCTCTCTACGCTTATGCGAGCACATACCAGTAGATAGCACAATGAGGTCGTCAGTCCGTCCAACACTGGATAGAACCTAAAGTGAATAACAGAATTCTAAGTGGTTGCCAAAAGGAATACTGACATTTTCCAGAGGTTCGGGTTTGTTGGGTGGGGCTTCCACAAGTCTCCTGTAGCATATCCCTGTATTTCGGGCAAGTTGATGACCGACGGCTTGTGTATCTCAGATGGCTAGACGAGCCGTTTAGGAAAATATCTTCTTCTTAAAGAATCTAGACGTACCGTGAAGATAAGTTCGTAAAGGCCTTCCCCACGTTCCTCGTAGACAAATTTGCACCTCGGATCATGCTATTCCAAAGATTAACCAGTTCGTGTAGTTATTGTTGAATAAAACAACAACTGACTTCAAACCAACCGTACTCGAGGGGTCCCTTGCGACCTTCAGTGTAGGCAAGCGACGTCACTCCTGTCTCAGTCGTGCCCCAGAACGAGTATATGTTGCATCCTTTGGACACAAGGAACTTGCCAATATCGTCCGATAATGGGCCGCCGCCGAACCACTGTTCAGATGTCAGGCGTGATTATGAGAGACGATCCGGATCACTCCTCACAATTTGATCCGTGGTAACCAAATAGTCAACCGCCGCCGGTTGGTTCGCCCACACCTGGTTCGCGCATGTGTCAGCGCTCAGTGGCAGCTACTTCTGCACCCTTCAGAAACGCGCACCTCGAGGAAAACCGGGACCAGGAACAAAATCAGTGAATTGGTTCCTTCCATAGCCTTGAGGGTCGTGACAGGTGTGGGCATAATAGGAGGGGCGGGGTACATCGGTTCGAAGAGCGCGACCGGGATTCCTGCGACGAAGGGCATCGAGAGCAGGCCTATAATTCCCATGGTGTGGAAGGGTGGGACCGCCATCGCACCGAAGGGCCGAGACCAGTCCTTCCAGCGATGCGCGGAGTCATAGATGGCCGCTAGAATGAAAGAATCAGCTACATCAAACTTGATGGGAAGAGGAAAGAAGGGCGAGTGAATACGTACACAACCTGCACCAATCGGTCATACGAGCATGTGACTGAGCTATCGGCTTGGGTAGAGACGTCGTTCCCGAACTGTGCAAGTAGAGGGCAACGTCGTTCACGTCAAAGTGCTCAGGCTCTGGGTACTCCTGGAAAGGGTCCTCCTGCTTTTCGTTAGAAAGCAGAGGAAAAGCAGTCTGCAGCGACGGTATGTCGTCGATCGAGACTTCATGGTCTTCTGCCTTCAGTTGCGTCGCAGCGGCGGCAACGAGCGGGCCCAGTGTTGTAAGATTGGTCACGACATGATGACAATTTGTCTTTTTCAGCAAGTTGGCGATGGCAGGGACAGAGTTGCGCGGCGAGATTGGGAACGGCTTGAAATGGTTCTTTTTTTGAGCATTGTCATCTTGACCCACTTGAGAGGATGCTTACAACGTAACCCGCCTTCATCAGGCCCAAGTGGATAGCTACGTAGAGCAGGGTGTCTGTGTTGGCGATAATGGCGACAACTCTGCCGTCTTCGCCGGTGCGTCCAGGGCGTACGACGTGCGCGATACGGTGCATGGCGCGGCCCATCTCGCGCCATGACACCTTTTCGACCGTACCGGTCTTCGAGGAGAGCCACATGGCGTAGACATGGTCGGGGTTGTGCTTGCGGTGAAAGTCAAGCAGCCGCGGGAATGGGAGAGATAGGTCTGGAGGGAAAACAGGGATGGAGGTGGGTGTAGCCATACTGGTTGTGCGAGCCTCCCAGTTAGTAACGATTGTTGACATATTGAAGTCCTTCAGTAGCTCGCACAACTTGTGCCTACTTATATGCGCTCGGGATTCCTGTCATGATGCATCACGAGAAAGACTGCACGAGATTTCGATACACCGTGTTGGCTGCTTTTTTTAAAAATGACGATGAGCAATCATCAGAGACGCCGAGGAGAAGCATCGTTCGGGAGGTGAGTACGGTTACAGAGAAAGTTTTGTCATGATAAGAAGGAAACAAATGAGATTCTGTGTTCTCACGCTCAAATGTTGTGTTCCGTAAGGCAAACGTTTTGATCAACCGTCGCTGACACTAGCGGTTTTCTGTCGACGACCCGGGGCCGCTGCGTCTGAGAACCACCCTCTGCAGTTAAGTACTTATGAGAAGCGGCTTCAACTCGGGCAAGCCGGTATTCGGCTTAATCAATCACCGGCTCATGTCAACTTCGATCGGCAACGCTTCAGTGATCCAGCGCTATATGCCGAGAGTAGTCGTATAAGTACGGACTTTCCGAGAGGTCGTGGTAGCTAACTGAGGTGTCTTAACTTATTTATACCATCCCAATTGAGAGATTCCGCCACCCTATACCAATTCAACAACTCTCGTCGTTAACGAGCTCGTACCATTTCCGAGTCACAAAACAGCACATTAGCTATCGGTACTTATTCTAGGCGGAATCAAACGACAGATGAGAATGCCCAACGACTCAAGTCTAGCTTAAATTAAAACAGTTCTTTCGCCTTCCAATAATTCACCCAGGAAGCCACCGAATCTTCTGATAAAGGTGGCGCGAATCGCATCGCCTCGCTCGCAGCACACGCTCTCCAGTTTGCCATAGTTGCCGCGCCCCCAGCTTCCAGCCCATCGTCCGTGGACGTACTGGCTTGGAAGGACCCGAAGAAGCTGAGGAGCTTAATCGCGGGCTTAAGATGCGAACGTCAAAGAGCAGATTCAAATGGGCTTTCTAGGGAGTACTCACGATACGTTCAATATCCGCATCAGTGGCGTTGCTGGAGTGCCTTTCCAAAGACTGGAACCAATCCGAGTACGCAGTTAATGGGGGTTCGCCAAGGCCGAGGTCTCTCATCGCGTGTGCGAGCTGCGACATGATGCTGTTCCAAGGTACAGGAGACGGGTGGACCAGGTTGAGTGCAGGCTCCGGATCCTTTTCACTAAAAGCAACATCTAGAATGCTTCGTGCGACAATGTTCATGGGAAGCCATGAAACAACCTATCACACAAGATGTCAGAATTGTAAATCCAAAACCAAAAGGCGAGAGGCGTACCCCGTTGAGCTTTGGTAACCCAATCTTCTGCGAAGACTTGACAAGGATTGGAAGCCAATCCGTCAGCGACCAAGCACCGGCGCCCTCGCTTCCAGATATCTGACCAATGCGGAAGCACGTAGTGTGCATTCCCAGCTCAGAAACCCTCGCCAACACCTGCTCGGCGACGAATTTGCTCTCACCATACCCAGAGCCTCGCCAATTATCGTCGTCCGTCGCCCAGCCGGCGTCTTGGAGAGATATGACTCGTTCAGGGAACGGCTCAGAGCGGGTCCAGTTTCTAGCAACGCTGATGGAGGATGTGTACAGGAAACGAATATGGCCTGCATTCGGAGAGGAAAGCCCGAACTTTGCTAGGTTGTACGTGCCTTGTACTTGAGGTTCGAAGCTAGAGAGCGAGTAGTTGAAGTCTGGCAAATATTAGTTGACCCGAAGCATGACAATCAAACATGTATATCCTCACTTAAGACAGCGGCAGTGTGTATTATAATCGTAACAGATGACTGAATCTAAAAAGGCGCAATTGTTAGCGATATAGAAGTGCAGGAGCGTTATTGAAACCAACCTCATCAAAAACCTCTGCATCTAAACCAAGATCCTGAGCAGTTAAATCGCCAGTGAGAGAGACAAGTTTCGTGTTCGCTATCTTCAAGTCGCTGAGTGGTAATCCGCGTTCCTTGAATGTCGCCATTTCCCTCTCGTATACCGAGGCCTTGGCGCAGATTCTGTTCAGAGTATAAATCTTGCCTACGCGTACATCGGACAACAGCATCGAAAGGAGTTGCGAACCCAGTCCACCAGTAGATCCGGTCAGTAGCACAACATGCTTCTCTTTTAGAGGTTGACATGGAGCTTTAGCAAGAGGGAGATCTGACATATACTTAATCACCATGTTGACCATCGCAGCAGACTTGGTGTAGGATTTGGTCTGAGCAGCTGGGGAGACAAGACCAATAAGCCCGCGCGCCAGTTGGTTTATAGAGGGATGCTCGTAAACCCATAGAGGAGAAATAGATGCTGCAGCGCTAGAACGACCCGATTTGCTAACAGCGTTGATAATATAGCAACGCAACGTGGTTGCGCTCAGGCTAAATAAGCGCTAGTAAGATAAATGGATAAACTGCGAGGGCGTATAGAAACGCACCTATCAAATCCAAGAGTGAATAAATCGGCATCTTCAGGGAATGAAGCGCCGTGTTGAATCAGACTGATGTATTCTTTTATCCATGAACGAATGTCAACCTCAGTCCAAGATGCAGGCATTTTCACGTGTTGTGCAGCAGTTCCACGATCCAGCGCAGCGTATGCGTCGTCGATCTCTTGGCAATAGAGATTAATGGTGCTCTGACGGATGACATTCCCTTTTACCGCCCGCATCATGGGCTTGTCGAGGGATGTAAAAATAACCATCTCTTTTATCACGCGGCCAAATTCGGGTGCGATGGAGTTAACAGCTTGAATAGTGGGCCATATCACTTCTCGAAGCGCAGAAACGGCTTTGGGATCGAGAGGATCGATAGCATACTCAGGACGCGGCTCAATGAGTAGTCCGACCTGTGGACGCTGGCGGCCGAACATAGCAACACCATTTACGTAGGGATTTGCAAGTAATGCACCTTCGGTCAGAAGGGGTAATACTTTCTCTCCTAAGAACAACACGTCAGCTCAGTGGATATGCGCATCGTTTTGAAAACAAACCAGTCGATAAAACAATAAGGTCATCTGTACGCCCAACTCTGCGAGATTTATATATGAGTGATGAAACTGTGAACTAAAAGGTGTGGTAACGTACATCTTCCATAAGTGTACTTTCGTTGGATGTGGCATCCACAAGTCTCCAGTAGCGTAGGCTCCCTCATCAGGAAGATTGACAACCGATGGCCTGTGAGTTTCAGATGACTAGTTGGGTCTTGAGAAAATCCCATATACTTATTTCAATTTGAAGGTGACTTGGACTTACAAGAACGATCAGCTCGTACAACCCCTCCCCTCGATCTTCGTAACGGAATCTGCTCCTTGGACCATGCTATTGAAGGATCAGTTGGATCAAGCTACTTGATGCCATCTAGTTACTTACTTCGAACCAAGTGTATTCGAGGGGCTCCTTGCGGCCTTCTTCATAGGCTAAGGTGGTCGTACCTACTTCGGTTGCGCCCCAGAAAGAGTGCAATCTACACCCTTTTGAAACCAGGAACTTCCCGACGTCATCTGACAACGGCCCGCCACTGGTCCACTATCAGAAGGATCAACAACACAAGCAGAACCTCCAAGTACAAGCTTCCTTACAATTTGATCAGTAGTGGATAGATACTCCACAGCCGCTGGCTGACTTGCCCACGCCTATCTCCGAGAGATCAGGAAGTTTAAGAATCTCGGCATCAAACATCACATACCTCAAGAAAGATCGGAAGTGTTATTACAACCGCCGCGTTCGTGCTTCGTGCAGCCTGGAGTGATGTGACCGGCGTAGGCATAACTGGTGGGGTAGGGTACATTGGCTCAAAAACGGTAATAGGGAGTCCGCCGACAAACGGGCACAGGATCAAAGCCTGAATGCCCATTGTGTGGAAGGGGGGAACCGCCATCGCGCCAGCGGGGCGGGTCCAGTCTTTCCAACGACGTGCAGAATCGTAAATAGCAGCTGAAAGAGATTGTTCAGTATCATCCTTTGCTTTTAGAGTTGTCACAAGGCTAATTGATACGTACAGAGCTGACACCATTCCGTGACACGCGCGTGTGCTTGGGGGATTGGTTTCGGGAGAGACGTTGTCCCTGAACTATGTAAATAATAGGCAATAGAATTGGGATTAAATCCCTTGGACACCGGGTACTCTTGAAAGAAATCATCAGCTGTCTCCTTGGCTAGAAGCGGGAATACAGTCTGAAGTGATGGAATATCTTCTGTTGACACGTCATGGCCCTCTGCTCTTAGCTGCGTCGTGGCAGCAGCTACAAGCGGGCCTAGAGTAGTGATGTTTGTAAGCACACGATGGCAATCAGTTTTTCTGAGCAAATTGACAATTGCAGGAACAGAATTGCGAGGTGATATTGGGAATGACTAGACAAATTGACGAGCTATTTGAATCAAAGCCCAGTTGTGAAGTTGGAGATAAACGTACCGTATAACCCGCTTTCATGAGTCCTAAGTGAACCGCAAGATAAAGCAAGGTATCCGTGTTGGCAATTATCGCCACAACCTCGCCAACTGCGCTAGCATGGTCTGGGCGCACGGCGTGCGCAACACGGTGCATGGCACGGCTCATTTCAAGCCATGTCACTCTCTCGACCGTGTTGGTCTTCGATGAATGCCACATAGCGTAGGCATGGTTGGGATTGTGCTCTCGGTGAAAATCAAGTAATTGCGGGAGTGGTAAAGAGAGGTCTGGAGGGAAAACGGGACGGAGGTCTGGTGCAGCCATTTTTTGACACCACCTAGTATCCTCAAGACGAACATTTATAGGTCTACGCTTTTACCATCATCCGTCAGCGAAGGTTGGTCGAAATACCAATTTCATCCTATAAGAACGTGATAACATAGCGAGTGGTACGCAGTACTTGTTCGTAAGAGAGATGGTAACAAGCTGGCCACTCTGCCACAGAGCATCGTGGTGTGCTTCTTGATGATGGAAAGGGTATAAGAAGCAATTTGCGGGGCCGGATAGATGGTATCCCCGTACTCAACCGTACTTTACTTCTCCGTTCACTTTGCTGGCCACGCGTACTCTCGTGATGAAACCATTATCATTGAGTGCAAGCAATGCGTAATTTTTTTAATCAAAAAGCAACGAATTAACGCAATACACTTTAAAAAAAACTTCGGTATGTTGTAACAGTCTACGCTTACGATCGCTGGAGCATTTCCGTCCAGTCGAACTTGTCGTACCTTTTCTTGAAGCTGGCGACCCTCTCTTTGTTGTTCCGGAATTCGATTTTTCTGGGCCTTCTCCATCGACGAGGTTCCACATCAAGAACATTTCCAATGATCTCTCCCGCAAAATATCTGGACACGAGCAAGAGCGGGTCAGTGTGATTCAGGTGATCACAGAAGAAACTGTTGCTTGCCGTGGAAACACACCACCCCCTTTTTCACCTTCATCGATGTCATCTCCCTCTGCCTCTCTGTCCGCCTCACCTACGCCCTCGATGACGTGACCATAGCCTTTCTCCCCTCTATGATCAAACTGGACCATGAAATAAGGCAAATTCGGCACCATCGCGCGCCGGAATCCACCCGGACGCGCAGAGAAATCGATCAATTTCTTGTGTTGTGACCATTCAAGTTCTGATTGGAGGATGGATTCCTGATGTGATGAAATATCAGATGCCAAGGACTCAAGCGGGGACTAAGGTAATGAATAACCTTGAAGTACCCCGGCAAGTCGTCGAATTGTTCCCATGGAACAGGTACACACTCAATGAATGTATGTTTTTGGTGTTTGAGTGACAAAACTGTCTCAAAGAAGGCGACACCCTTATCTTCAGTGGCGAACATTTGCATAAGGGTCTTCATGAAGTTCTGTAACGCGTTTACTCAATTTGCTTTTGAGAGGATAATCATTGCCAGACTGACTTTGATCTCGTCCCATACGTCATCATCCCCTTCCAAGGTAGAAAGGTGATGTTGTATTGGAACTATAAGGCAGTGCCCATCTACCAACTCCTCGTTGATTGTGCGAGAAAGATAGGCGCGAGTACCCATCGCTACTACAGGCACTTTGGGAGGGGAGTCATCCTCGCCGTAGCAGAATGGGCATGTAGCGAGTACTTTCTGAGTTTTTTTGTAGTCTGTGATAGAGGTTAGCATGGCACACAAAGGATTCGATAAGGACATACCATTAATCGCAAATTGTCGTTTCATTGCGTCCGACCGCATCTTTTTCCGCGCAAGCTTTTCGGCGTTGTCGTCCATATAATCGAGGTCATTCTGTGGCCCACTTGGTCAACGTTCAACGGGGGCAGGCATCAGAAATGACTAACCTTGAAACCGCCATCCGTCATGATTTGACGCGCGAATTCAGCGTCCAAATTCTTCTGGTCCGCTGACCCACCTCCAAACCGTTCCTGGCGCAACATATCTCCCAAGGTAGTTGTGTCGTCATCTGCATTGATACGCAAGACCTCGCCCGTCCTGCGGTCATGCGTCTCAACCTAAACCAGTATGAATGTGCAACCTGAAGAGTCATAATAGGGTTAACTGACCTTCTCCTTCTTCTTTCTGTTGCCTGGCAGAGATGGGCCCCCATCATTTCTACCCTTACCGGTATCATACAACCTGCCCATCCCATCAAGTGTCGGGAGTACTTCCACTCTCGTCCTATCACCCTCCTCGTGCGCTTTGACAGCCTCATCATACTCCCTCTCCAACTCATCCGCGTTCGCATCACCCATCAACTTCGCCCTAAGAACTTTGGCTTGGAGCTTGTTCAAGTCGCTTGTGCTCAACACCCCCTTCCCGTCCTTCGGAGCAGATCTTGGAACAGGTGGAGTAAGCACAGAGGGCACTGGGGTCCCCAGTTGCGAGGGTACACGGAGGGGCCCAGGAGCCTTTGAGCCCCATACCGGCGCAGAAGACGGTGTTGGTGGGCCAGTTGATGACCGTCTGTCAAGGTCCGGACGGCGGAAGGACGAGCTGCGGCTACTCGCACCACTCTGCGGGTCATTGAACATGAAGCGGACAGGATGAGTCTGTGTCTCCTTCCCAGCGGGTGCTCTTTCTTTTCCTCTCCCGCGCTCGGCCTTTTTGCCCTCTCGTTCATCCAAAATCTTCCTTTCTTCCTTTGCCTCTTCAAATGCCTCCAAAGAGCCAAAGCGCTCGACGGCAACTTCTTCAACAGCACGGCCTTCCTCTTCGGAAGTCTCATACACCCTTCGAAGTCGCATCATGCGCCATTGTGACCCAGGACCACCGGGGACAATCGCTTTTGGAGCGGAAGGAGTAGTGTATTCGTCAAGTGATTTACCCTCACGAAGCTGCGTGTTGAGCTCTTTGTCGCTGATTTCAGGCTGTGCCAATTTCATCAATTAAGAGTATGTTTGTCACGTTTAAGAACGCGTGACGCACCTTCTTGAGCTCCTTAGCCTCGGGGGGAGGTTTCCTCTTCCGCTCTGTGCCCATACTTGAGAAGAAGTCCACTCCTCCTCCAAGTGTCCGCTTCCCAGTGTCTGTCTCTCCATACCCATCTGTCATGTTGACGTCTTCGAGAGCTGGTGCGTCACCTGTGTCAACTGCTGGTTTGTCGGCAAGCATCCACGCGTCTCGCTTAAGGACTGTCTCCTGGTTCATGGTTGGTGGAAGAGGGGGGTCACCTTCCTCCTCTTGCGCGCGAGAAGTGAGTTTGAGTGACTCTGCGGTGGGAATGTCGGCGGCGAGGACCTAATATGAATTCAGCTTGATCTCAACTCGCCAAGCCAGGAAGTAGCAGCAACCTTTTCACCGTCCATATCGATATTTTTCTCCACCCACATGTCATCGTCGTCCAAGTCATCGTCTATTACACGCGTCGCCGATTTGCTGCTCTTCTTAGAGCGTTTGCGCTCGGAGCCATCACCATCCTCATCACGATGGCGCCTCTTGGACCTGTGCTTGTCTTTGTGCTTTGAAGACGAAGACGAGTGTTTGTCGGAATGATGGCCCATGACTGCTAGGTGATAGCAAATCAAGTGACGCAAGAAATAAGTGGCCTCTCGTTCTCTCGTGAGCGTAATGAAGGCCTGAGTCGTACACTGGCTTGTGAGCACGCGCCAACCAGAGTGTGGAGGAAACAAACGTCAGAGAATGGACCCGAGCGCGCAGAGGCGCATCACTCCGAAACCCGCGTGTCCGAGGCCATTCCGTTAGACGCCGGAGAAGCACCACCATGTGATGAAGTGAGGCTCAGCTGGAGACGTGGTCGGGATCATACCGACGTGTCTCAAACTCATCTCTACCACTCACCATGACTGTCCTTCGGTACGTGCTCCTAATGTTCTGCTACAGTAGCGTACTAAAAGCCATACAGGTTAGGGCTTTGCGTTGGCGGCGTTTACGGTTGCTTTCTGGTGTGTAATGCCCTCTTGAGAACGTTAGCTTCTTAAATTAACCGTTGAATGCCTCAAGCTATGGGCAATAGCCCAGGAACGATGTATGCCCTGCCATCAACCCATCTCTTTCGCGTACTCAAGTAATACTTCTCACAGTATCGGTCCCTTTCAAAACCTTCGATGGGGTAGCTGAACATAAATTCAAGTCCCCCATCTTCATGGGTACCTGCCAAAGCGCACTTTCAGCTCTGACTGCCCTCCTTTACCTTTGGATTCGTGCGCCCAAGGGTGTGACTTGGAGCACCATGCTCGGACTTAACCCTCCTCCCCTCTCTGCTAAAGCTGTCGCCAACGGGCTTTCCAATGGCCACACAAACGGTCATGCTGCGAACGGTAAAGCGAATGGCTCCGGCACATCCACTCCCGTCTCCATTCCGCCATCCCCCGCCCCACTGGACCCCAGTGTCTACCGCCGCGCTCTCCTTGGACGCTTCCTCCAGTGCGCCGTCTTTATCACGGCCGCCGCTCCCTTTGGCTTCGCTGCACTATCCTACATCTCCTACCCAACCATGGTCCTCGGCAAGTCCTGCAAGCTCGTCCCCGTCATGCTCATGAACGTCGTCCTTTACCGCCGCAAGTTCGCACCATACAAGTATCTCGTCGTGACGATGGTCACTGTGGGAATCACACTTTTCATGGCCTTTGGCGAAGAGAAGCCAGGGAAGGCCAAAGCGAAAGCTGCAGGCGCGACGCATCCTTCGCTATACGCCAACCTCATCGGGACGGCATACCTCCTGATCAACCTTCTCATCGACGGAGCGACCAACTCGACGCAAGATGAGATCTTTTCCAAGTACAAAATTACGGGTCAGCAAATGATGTTCTGGATCAACCTCTTTTCAACGCTGTTCACGACGGCCATCTCTGTGCCTCCCCTGCCGTATATTCCCGTCATTCACCCGTCCGCGGGCGGCACAAGCGAGCTCGCCGGCGCGCTGCGGTTTGTTAAGGACCATCCCGGAATTGTGTCACCACTCGCACAATATGCGCTCACGGGGGCATTGGGCCAAATTTTCATTTTCGAGACACTGCAGCATTTTGGATCATTGACTCTAGTGTATGTTCCCTGTATGCTTTCTTTCTCGGGGCCGCTCTAATTTCAACCCTCAGTACCATCACACTCACTCGCAAGCTCTTCACCATGGTTCTCTCCGTCGTTATTTACAACCACCGCCTCACACTGGGTCAGTGGGGTGGTGCGGCTGTCGTGTTCGCTGGTATTTCGGTAGAGGCTTGGGTCAAGCGCAAAGGTATGTCAATTCTCAACCACCACTTTCGCCATTAATCTAACAAACGGTTATAGAGGTCCACGCAAAGCGAGTGATTGCGGAGAAGGAGAAAGCAAAAATAAAATCGCTGTAACATTATATCCTATAGATGGATTTATATATTTATATTCAGCCTTCGAACTTTCGTTACCACACCGATTGACGAGAGCTCATCTCCTCTGGCGGGACCACTCCATTTGGATTAAACGAAAGTTATTGCAAGAATATTGTATGACAACAAAATACTATTCAAAGCAAAGAAACGAGGCAACACATCTTCTAGACCCTTAATAAATGTACGGGATGATTCGCCACGGGACCAACTGTTTGTACTTGTGCCAGTACAGGCCGTACCTACAAGGTGCTCAGTCAGTCGTAACAAAAGTAGAGCTATCGCCACCCACTTCTTCTCGCATTCTTCGTCATCTCTCAGCTGGCGATGCACGAGCAAGACTGTAAAGTAGACGACGTAGAAGTAGGTAATCGGCGTGTCAAAGCCGGTAGGCAGGCACCAAGCAAGAGCCATAATCAAATCACCCCTGTTCGAGCAGTAAGGTTAGCGATAAAGTTCGATGAATCAAGGAGAGGGATAAAGGAGAAAGAGGACTTGTACTGTGGTACTGACATGTAGTTTGGATGCCTCGAACGGCCCCACCAACCGGATGTGAGGAGCTTCGTTCCACGCTCAGTGGTCATGTAGGTCAAGTCTATGTAACCACATATCAGTCACGACAGGAGTTTTACGCGGCCTATGAAGCATACTCTTTGGGTTCTTTCCGTTCCTGAAATCGTTCTTCTCCCCGTTCGCTGAGCGGAAGATGTAATACCCAATCAAGTTCACGGCCACGATTGCGAGGGTCCACATTGGGCCGAGTTCAACCGGGTGAAAAGCGAGATAGCGTGCTTGAAGAGAATAGGTGAATGGAACCCAAAGGAGATCGCCGACAGCAAGCATGAACCCAAAGCCATCGGTGACAATATCCATAGTCGAAAAGACGGCAGGCTAGTATCGAGAATAGGTGTGAGCGAATATATGAGGTGTAGTACGAGTGAAACATCCGCACCTCATTGTAGCAAGCATCAGCGACGTACCAGATGTGGAACACGAGCACAAGCCACATCGAGTCCGTCACCCGGCCGCCATTACGCACTGCTTGTTCGCAAGCCATGCTAATATCAATCAGAGCCCAAAGAATGAGGCCCGGACGGAGCTCGTTGAAGGACTTGAGATCGAACGAGCCAAAGGACGGGTTAAGTTCACGGCCCTTGAACCACTGCAGAACATGAACGATCAGTTGGGGCCTTTGAGAGAGCTTTGAGAATATAACATACATCATAGAGGATGTTTCCCGAGTTACCACCAAGGGCAAGCAGCTTGCCGTTCTGGAAGGATAAGATATACACCAGGATAGACTGCACGACGGCCATGGCAAGTGATGCGGTGACAAAGCCCACCCAGCGCTCGTACAAAAAGGTAAATGAGCCTGCACCGAAGCGGAAGATGATACCAGCGGCGATGCCCATTGAAAGGAGGAAAGTCGGGAACGCTACAATAGATTCGTCAGAAGAAGAAAAAAAAAAGTGAGACATGGGCAAACAATACCTTACCATTGATTTTGTATTGCTTTCGCTGACCATTCCTCATTTCAAGTCCATCGATCCAATCTCCAGGCAGGACGGCCCAAGCAAGTACACAAAACGCGTACCAAGCGCCGTATATTGCTGCTGCTTTGTTGTCCCATATTCCTGTCCAAAACTCGGGATTGGCGACCGCGTTTAAGAATTGTGGAAGAAGAGAGGAGACAGAGGGTGTGCATCCGCCCGCTTCCTCAGAGCACGTGTAGTAGAGCGCATACGTGACAATGGGGACGGTCGTAGACACTACGAATGCGCCTGGAGGGCCAAGGAATTCGTAGGAAGTCGTGCGTGGGTTCAGAGTATCGGCCTTGATCGCCATGATAGCGGAGACCGGGTAGTAGGGCACTTGAAGAGATATGAAGACTCTATGCGAGAGGGTATTTATATAAGAAGCAGGCAGTGGTACGACACGAAGGGCAGAGGCAGAAACTGTGGGCCCTGTCAATTTCACGAACGCGGGATGACACGACTCCGCCACCAAAGACGCGGCTGTGAATCGTGGCACGTGACCCTGATTTCCCTCTTCAACGGACCCACATCTGAGGCTTGGCTGCAGCTATCGGACGACTCGCATACTTGAGACGAATCCATATCTCGTACCATATTTTTTTTTCTTGCTTCGTGCTATTGTTCTATGGATCTAGACGACTCACCGTGGGGTGATGACACTAGTCTCCCTCGCGATAACGAGTGGGAACGAATCTCGTCTGGATTCACCAATGTCCGTCTTCCTCAACTCAACTGAATGCCGGAACGCTGTCCGTGTTCAACTCTGAAACAGGCCGGTTATCGCGAGGGAATAACTGCAGGAAAAGAGCCGGCGCTACAGGAGGGCTTCGATGCTAGCTTTGCGCAGGTCGGCGCCCCGCTTGGTCGTCAAATCGGATTACTACGCGGGGCAATCTCAGCTTTGATTTTTGTTCTGAAAAACATGCCCCACTCAGACGAGGCACTTCACTCTGAAGCACAGGCCATCTCCGCCATTCTCACCGACGTTCGCCTTTCAGATATTGCACCGCGTGACCTCGAAGCGGAGGCGCATGCAAGGGAGCACCTGGAGCAATACGGTGCACATGATGAAGAGATGGGCAATCCGGAAGAACTCAAAGACAAACGAGATGCTGAAGATTTGGAAGATATGCTAAACGCGCTTTCAACAAACGGAAAGGGTGTGAAGGTCCAGAGGCCTACAATGGAAGATGTACAAAAGGTGCAAAAAAGGATTGAGGCACTTTTCAGCACTCTAGGCTTGTATGCTATGCTTGAGTAACGCAACGTACGCACAAACTACTGTCTTTTTTTATTAATATTCAACTGACCTAATTTTCCACTCATTTGTCAAAGCAGGAATGTACAAATAATCCTCTTCGCGGAGCCTTCAGCTTCTGTTTGCACGTTGATCCCTGGTTGCTGGGAATTTTTCAGCACTCTATTTATCGTCTCGCTTTTCAACTTGAAAGAACTTGTGAAGCGCTATTATCTAAATCCGGCTGATTTTTGCTCGAAAGCAAGACAGTTTTACTTGAATGATACAAGTATTGCGCGTGTTCTACCATTCCTTTATAGAGTTCTATGAACAGAAACTTAAGTTAATGTATGCTGTATTGCAATCAATGAGAGCCTGAAGAAAGCATTGTAAGAGATGGACCGAGCAAAAAGAGCAAATCTATATTAGAACAAACGGTACAACACCTCAATGGCCTCATCCTTCCTTCTCTAACACCCCAAGAACCTTTTCCAATCTTTCCTTTCTCATTGGTATCCACAGCCCCTCTCTTCCTCCGCCCTGAAGAGAAGCTGTCCTCACGATTCCATGATCTCTGAACTCTCCCAACAACGCCCTCAAAGCTCCGTCCGTCGTGGCAATAAACGCGTCTCTACACAGCGTGAACAAGACATCGTACGGCACCGAAAACGCCTGCATGTCCGTCGCCGCATCCCCGGCGGCGGACGCTTCGTCCAGTTGTCGGCGCGCCATGAGAACGAAGAGCTTCTTCGCTTTGGCTGTGACGGACGCCAGGACGTGCTGGACAGCAGACTCGGACATCGTCGCACCAGCTTGAGCATCGGATTCGGCAGCGTTCGACTTTGAAGCGGCAACTGAGGCACCAGAGATGGAAGACCTATCGGCATGGGCAAGTTCGACTTCATACGGCGCGAGTGTGGTAAGGTCATGCCAGAGAAAGGAGAACCCTCTGGTGGGCACTGCACCTTCATCTTCTTCGGCCGAGTCACGGAACAATGGTCGTTTTCGTGCGGAGAGACTGCTGCTTGAAAAAAGTAACGGCGCGTTGACGTGATCCATGCTCGCTACTATCCTGATATTGGGGCTCAGTGCCAGTAGTTCGAGACAGCTCCTTGCCTTGGCTGAACGCAGCGCATGGGAATCAATGTTGTGTATTACAAGATACAGGGGCCTCGTATTTGGGCCGTCCAGTGCCTTTCTTATTCGTGCAGCCTGCCCATCCACGCCTGGCCCTTGCGACGGCGCAGAGGCGACTTCGGGAACTTGGTCAATAGAGGAAAGTAGATCACGGATGGTGAACGTAGGCAGATACCCATTCGCGATTATCACGTTCCCCCTGGTCGAACATACGTCCTGCGCAAACTCGTTCAGCACCTGCCGTTTCGAGCCATAGCCATAGAACAGCAGATTGAACCCTTCTTCCAGTTCCCTGTCCCACAGCCAGAACTCGCGCTGGTGGAGCGCAGTGTCAAGTCCGCGTCGCTCCTTGGCCAAGAACGGAGTGATCGCTTCGTTGTACTCGTCCTTAGTCAACGGAGGGACGAGTTGTGAGAAGACATTGGATGATGTTTTGCTGGACTTGGAAGCCAGCTCAAAATACGCGTCGAAAGACGTGTGGTGTATGAAGCGGCTGCCATCATCAATATGAGGCAACTGAGTTTCGAATTCTGAACCAGATGAGGCGGAGGCAGAGGACATGGTGGTTGCAAGGAAAGAGGTAAGTATACTTAGCTGCTGCAGCACATGGCTGAGCGTTACACAAACGCTAGTTACTTTACAATATCACACGCGAAAGCAGTTCCTTGGGTTTTCGATGACACAAGTCATTTTGTGAATTGTACGTGCACGTTCAATGATGCTAAATAGGGCACAGGCCAACTCAATAGAGACAAAATTGACGATGAAGAGAACAATGCAAAGAAACATGGTCCAGAAACCCGAAATAGAGAAATAATAAATACACATTAGCCATAGGTTTATAAAAGTACGATAGGAAACAGAGAGAAAAGAAGAAGAAAAACTTATGTCATCATGGTGTCATCCATGTCTGACTCGTGATCGTCAGCAAGTGCAACACGTTTACGGTCCTCCACACTGCAAGGAACATTGATCAGACTTTGAAAATACCAAATGCTGTTAGGGCTCACCGCATGTCCTCGTCCTCGTCGTCATCATCGTCAGACCGTTTTCTCCGAGAGACCACACGGTTGGTCTGGTTATGTGAAGAATATGCCCTAAGCGAGGCACTGGCCTTATAAATCGACTCATACTCCTACATACGTAAAAGTCAGCTCGAGCCAATCCACAAGGAGAACGCGAAGAGCTTGCCTTGATTTGTTGAAGAAACCCAGCGTTGGGCGATATACAATATCGCCGGTTTTGTACCAACTGCAGTGCCTCTTCCCAGTTGATGTTGTAGTACTGCATCACATACATGATTGCAAAGGCTGGAGAGAGGCTAATACCGCCTGTCGCAGAGTGAATACACCAACGGGGAAACGTGATGGGTAGACTTGCCATTGCAGTGAACCAAGACACGTCCGCCATTTTGTATCGCGTCTTGGATGAATGCCTGTGCGCTGCAAGTGACTCCTGAGTTAGCGACAGCAGCAAACGGCCAGAACTGAACGCACCCAGGGAAGAGCTTTATCAAATTCTGATCTTCGTTGTCCTGGACGTCAAGCACCATGTACTCGAACTGTCCCGGAAACCGGGGCTTGACCGAAAATGCCTCCTTTGCGTCGCGTATGCATAAGCTGTGTGCCAGTGGTTACAACGCGACGTACCAGTGTTGAAACATGGGTACGTACATATGCGTTATTCCGAGTGACTTGAGCGACTCGAGTGACTTGGACACCAGGAAAGGACCTAACCAAAGGCCTGGAGCAATCTCCTGGCAATCGCGTCGCATCTCGTACCTGTAACGCGCGACGGCGACCTGAGAATCATGACGGTTCGGAACGCAGCGCGTACGACACACCTCCATTCGATGTCTCCTGGACCCTGTATGATGCTGCGCACATGCTCATCCGTCGTTGGTACGCCGACCGACATGGCTACAGGACGCAGGGAGACAGAAACGCTTGGTTAAGGGGGAGAGAGGCAGTCGCCGCGCCCTGAGTGCTGTGTCTTGGGGGAAGGATGACAGAGCCCGGATCCGGGCCACGGCGTCTCTTTGAGCGAGAAGAAGCTTTACGGATTGCCAAACCGCCCGTGACCGTCTCCGACCCTTGCTTTTCTGTACGTACCAGCTACTTACTAGCAGCCCGTTGGTGGGAGGACTCGGCGATTATGGATAACACAGAGGAAGTACCGTAGGTTGATGTCATCAGCCAAAGCCTGATCATTGGATTCTAACCAGATAGGCAAACTTTGATAGCGAGCTCATCGCTCACGATGCCGTCACGCTTCCTCCTGACGCAACTCAAACACCCGTCGAGGACACCGAAGATGGCCCACCGTCTGTATCGAGGAACCTTACGCAAACGATACACATCTGAACATTCCGCAGAGAACTGATCGACACTGGCTTTGTCGAAGTAGAATCCTCGGCAAACGCCCAGCGTGTACCACTGACTATCATATGCGGCTTTCTGGGCGCAGGAAAGACGACGCTGCTGAGGTAAGCGGCCCAGGTTCAAAACTTCCACGCCGTATTCGGGCAAGAACTGAGGAACCAATCAGATACATACTGACTGAACGTCATGGCTATCGGATAGCTGTGAGCATGTTCACGACACAGCCGTTCGTTGTCATCTGACCGAGCATCAGGTCATCATGAACGAGTTTGGGGACACAGGGGATATTGAATGTGCGAAGAGATGATATGCGATGCTCTCCCACGACTGACGCTACGCACAGCTCGTGCAATCAATGTCTCGTCTGATGAAGACCCTACAGCTCAGCAGTCTGAAGAGTTCCTCGAGCTAGCGAACGGTTGCCTCTGTTGCAGTGTCAAGGACACCGGAGCAGCGGCGATTGAAAACCTCATGAAGCGCAAGGGGGCGTTCGATTATATATTGCTTGAGACGACGGGACTCGCGGATCCTGGGCCGATTGCCAGCATCTTCTGGCAAAATGAAGAGTACGCGACTAACCTCAGTGCTGAAATCAAGCTCGATGGAGTGGTTTGCGTTGTTGATGCTGTCTTTGGCAAACAGGTTGGTCGGAAGGATACATAACTGCCACAAGCAGCACTGACTTCATTGATTAGCAAATGGATTCAGATGCTTCTATTGAAGGAGGTGGAGAAAGTCTTCGGTGTGTGACCAAATTGCATTTTACTGATATATATTGATATTTCTTAGGCAGATTGCGGGAGCAGACGTAATTCTTGTCAACAAAAGTGACCTTGTTACTCCCTCCCAACTTGCAGATCTTGAAACCGATATACACCTCGTCAATTCCGCTGCTTCGGTTCATCGGACCGTGCGAGGAGTGATCGATCTTGCCAATATTGTTGGGATTGGGGCATACGACACCGAAAAGAGTGGGAAGTCTATTCAGACAATTAAAAATGCTCACGAGCATGAGCACGACCACGCCGAAGAACACCACTATCATAAACGCGGAATCAGCAGTGTCGTTATTCCTTGTCCGCCTTTGCAAGCTTCTCAGCTTTCACTCGTAGACGCATGGATCCGCACCTTATTATGGGATAACACTATACCCTCAACTGCAAGTCTTCCAGCTGTAGACATTCTACGCTGCAAAGGTATGGTCACTGTCGGAAACGACACATATGTACTTCAAGGCGTAAAATCGATCTATGAACTTGCAAAACTGGAGAACGCAGGGGATGACTTCGATCCCCAGCAAGGGAAGTTAGTGTTTATTGGCAAGGGGTTGGACTTGGGGTTGATGGTTGATAGCTTCAACAAAGCATTGGGTGTGTAACATACTACAGTGTTGTACATACATACGTATTGCATCTTGACGTTATAAACCAAAAGACACTTCACCGTGTGCTTTGTAACCTCTCCAGGATTTTTCTTATATCGGCGTCGGTCATGTTCAAGCGTTGAGCCTCATTGCTACCCTCTCTGATACTCTTTAGCTCTGTTGCGTCTGATGCCAAAGAAAGGTATGACTCGAGGAAGTCGCCATCTAGGAATCCACGAGACTCTTGCTGGCCGTCACTCCGACCACGGGGGTTAGCTGGTGAACGATAGCTACATTTACAGGATTTTTGAGTAATATACTATGAAAAAGGGCAACTGATCACTCACGTCGAATGGTTGACCCCTCCTATGCCTTCCATTACCTCTGCCATGTTTTGTTGCAGCGCAGTTAGATTTAGAGCATCTTCGCTCTCCTTAATGACGGATAGGACGCCGATTCCACCTGTGGATGTGTAAAAGAGCTGCTTTGGCTGAATAGGACCCTCAGTCGCGACCGTCACAACAGATCCTGCTGTCTGGCGTTATTTCAACTAAACTTAGTGCCATAAAGAGAAACATGCCATTTATAAACCCGTTAACTTGTTCATTGAGGTAGAACATGCCATCGTTTTCCAGGATCCCAGGACGGTTAATTTTGAAAGAAAAGAGGTTGCAGTCCACCTGTTTATCTGACATCAGTGCCAGATCCATCTAATTTGACTGGCCTCTACGTACGTTGGCACCTAACACGATGTTGCTATCCATCGCACCGACAGCCACGGGCCAGAGTGGGCTGTAATCTCTTGCCACAGTTTCGAGCTTGTTTCCATTCTTTCTAAGAATTGTGACCGAGCTAATTGCGTCGCCTACGATGAGCTCCAAAGTTCCGGGAATAGCATGCAAGGAAGTAACGAAGTAATTGTGGTTCCATTCGGTAACTTTTTCGAGTATATGCTCATTGTCGAATGACGTGGTGAGCTTGAGTAGAACAACCTAGGAAAAGGTGGGCAATGTGCAGGGCAAGACTCAGTGGAAGCAGACGTACGGATGTGTCCTTGGCTACAGCAATATATCCCTCTATCTCCGCAAACGCATAGATGACGCCTTTGATGTCCGCTGATACCAATTGTGACAGTCTCTTCCCGTACGCGATTTGGTTTGTTACCGTGAGGATAAGGCAGACGCCGTCCAACATCTCTTGCTCCTTGTGCGATACAGCTCCGACACACAACACCGTGAGCTCTTTACCGTCAACTGTTGCACGAATTCCTTGAATCGCTGTGACATCGAATCCGTCAGGAAGAGCGAACTGGTCTTGCACTGCGACCTCCATAAGTACTGAAGTTGGAAGTAAATCGCAAAGTAAACTTGCCATCAAATGATGTATCATCTACTAGCTTAACCAAGCTCTTGCTCTCTGTGGACACATCTCCTACACGAGTAGGTGTGACCTGTACGCAACCAACAGCAAGTGACTGCCACTGCTGAAGATGAGTGATAATGCGAGGGTTATCGAGCCCAAAATCGATCTTGCGTCATCGTCAGTGAGGATCACTGACGTTCACAAAGTGTTGCTTACTGTGCGAATGTGGGTCTTGTCAAGGTTATTTAGCCTACCAATCGATAAACCTGCTGGACGCGCAAAGACAATACAGTTCTCAAAGCCCTCCGCGTTCAATGGTGCAGCATTAACAACGTCCTGAAGTATCGTTAACTCGACTGCCAAAAGCTCTGCACAATAAAGCCACTTACATTGACAAGTACTGGTGCACTAACCAGCCTTCCCGATTCCCCGAAGAAGATTGTTGCTCTCGCACCAACTGCACAGATTGCTTGACGGTCCTTGTGCACGAACGAAACGAACTCAACCGGTGTTGCACCCAAAGTGCTTACCTTCTTGTCTCTCAATCTTTCCTCCTTACTTGCATCCTTGCAGAACTCCCAGCTAATGACTTGCCCGTCAGAAAGCCCAGCAAGCAAGTGTGCACGCTTCTGGCCAAAGTTGAAAAGACGAACGGAGCGAGGGAGGGCTGGAAGAGAAGAGGTGCGGCAGATGGTGACGAAGCTTCCGTCTGAGGAGGTACGCAAAACCTCGACGATATGAGCTTCCCAGTAGCCGAGGGCAAAATAGGCGCTATAATTGGACTTATCACCGTCGGTAGGTGTGCAAGATATGGCAGAGATATCATATTCAGTTTTGCGGAAGCTATAATTTCCCAAAATATCAGCTCAGCGCAAACAAACACACGTGCTGGTGATGGTATTCTAACGCACCGCTGCATAATCGGACTGCCGCGCTCGTCCATGTTCAGTAGTAGAAACCATTTTGGACTCAAGGCTAGCGCAATTTGAGACGGCGAAAAGCTCGCGTGCACGATCTTCGCCTTCTCATCAGCAAGCGTCTTGGCAATATTCTCATGCCTCGCCAATTCTGCAGCGTCCAAATCCTCAGATGGCGCAAGCATCCCCGGCTTCCACTCCCACTGAAGCCGAAACATAGCCTGCGCAAAATCGTACTCAAGGACAGCCACACCTTCGGCCGTGACTTGAGTAACGAAGGAAGAGTCGCTGTAGACTGCATCTTTGCGGTGCAACATGTTGGCCGCACCGAGAGTTGGAGAGGAACTGAAGGATTTGTGCGAGATATCGACAAGCGAGGCAACAGAGTTGGGAGAGAGCTCCAGCAGATGTGTTCCACGAAGGGTCGACACAAGTAGGTGTGTATGCTCCCTACAGTAAAACAACAAATCAGCGGCTCACCACAAACAGAAGTGTATAGAACAAGGTGCCAGACGTACTCATCCTTGAATCTCTGCTTCAAGGACCACACGCCCAAGACGTTTTCCACTCCGTCCACAGCCGCCACCGGATCAAATGCAGCGCCCTTCCGTACGACCTTGAGTGCCCCAGTGTTCTGCCCTCCCGAGCATGTAATAAGCTGAGTCTGCTCCCCTACGCTACTTTCCACAAGCACAGCGTCCTGCACAGGAGCGATGTTGTCAAACCGCTCAGCAATATCAATAAAAGAGCCCTTCATGTCGAGAATTTTACCCTTTGCTTTAGGGGTGAACAAGGTAGGAGACGATGGTGCCTTATCTTTGCCTTTGTCTGAAAGTGAGGAAGGCAGAATAGTCGAAATGGTCGAGGGGATAGGGAGCGTGGGCTGTTGTAGAGGCGCGTCAGGCTCAGCGAGAAGGCGAAGGAGTTGGGAGTCTCCCATGTGTGAGCCAAGGAAGAGGTGTTGTGCATTGAGATGGGTGAGGGTGGTAGGCGGAGATGCCTATAATGCTCAATAAACATTTAGATGTGGGAGAGGATAATGAAGACACGTACTTCGCCTAGGGGAAGAAGAGTGAGCATCCATTCTTGCTCGGGGTTGAATACCAGCATCGCTAATCTACCAAACACATCTCCCAGGATAAACCTCTGCTCATCAAGCTGCGTCCAGCTATAGGTCATCATTAGTTTCTTGTTCACTTAATCCAATCGAACACTCACGCAGAAACCTCTCCCCAGGGCCAATCTATCGCTGCCCTCGGCTTCCTCTTCACTTCCTCCCTCTTCTTGTTCTTTTCCTTCGCTGCCTCTCCTTTAGCCCCGCCCTTCTTCTTATCTTTCTCTGTCTTCTCGAGCTTAGCCCTTCTTCGTGCCTGCCACCTCGTACCCGCAAGCTGAAAAGCACAGATCTTTCTCCCTCCCAATATCAACATGCCACCTTTCCATGTTTCGTTTTCATCATCATCGTCTGCATCTGACGCAGGCGCAAGCGGAAGAAGAGTAGGATGATTTTCATATTCAGACAAGAATGGAAAGTCTCTGTCGGACAGCAGGGTTGCGGGGAGAGCAGTGGAAGGCACCGGGTCGATTTCTCGTTGCTCGAGGTCAATCGCACGAGCCAGAAGTTGCGTGCGTTGCAAGTGATCCCTGTGTATGAGCGCGAGAATAGGCTCGCTCGGCGTTGAGACAGGCACGGGGAGGAAGGAGAACGCAATGAGTGTGTATTCTGGTATCCTGCCACCCCAAACATGTCGTTCATGAGAAGGTTACAACAAGCACAAGTAATTAGGATACGTACGATATATCAAAGTCTTGACCCTCTTCGACCTGACCACGCTCAAACTTGACTACTCTCAGCCGGCCCGCGTACACACTCACCGCCCCGACCGTGCCGGACTCATCCACGCGGACGTCGGTGCAGAACTCGGCGGATCGCCCGGCGCGCTCATGCAGAGAGAGCGCCGTGCCGCATTGAACCAGCTTTGTCGGGCTGTCCGAGGAGGGGGAGGATGATGCGGTGCGGAGGACAATCAAACGAGGGTCGGGGTGGTCGGTCAAGCAGAGGAGGTTGTGTGTACCATCCTGAAGTTCTGGTGAGCGGACAGTAACAAAGAGGCCGTATGATAAGCGTACGTACGCCTTTAGGTAAAGCAAGTAGGTGTAGGATGCGTCCCCAGATGGTTGTCTCACTCTCTAACACCAATCCTTGGGGTTTCAGGGCGTATAACAGGAGAGTGTTTGTTCGCGCGACGACGAGGTGCTCCGCATTGGCGGTGAAGCGGCACTTGGCTGAGCTCGAGACGGACGTGGAGGGAAGAAAGCCCGAGACGACTTTCATCGCGCGGGGTGGTGAGAGTGCGAAGGAGAGGAGGGATGGGTAAGCACACACCACCGAATGTGAATCTCAGAGAGTGAGGTCAGGGCGGTGATAAGTTCAGTCGCCCATGGAGTCTGGGGTAAATCTCAGCGCTCTTCTTTACCACGGGCCCCAGATAAGTAAGTAACTCACGAATCTTTACATACTTAGTAAGTAGACTTGAAGTATGTATCCAAGCAGAATATTATGGTACACATTAGACACCATGCTATGGTAGCCCTCATTTTTTTTCTTGTAAACTATCTCCAATATCCAAAAAAAAAAAAAAAACGATCATTCAGCGACCATAGTCCCGTCTTCCCGCATGATAACCTCGGGAGGCTCATCACCTCCGCGTCCACTGGCCCCTTGGCCAAGGAAATGATCCAGCCGGGTGCGGCTGGTGGACGCTTCACCCGTGGCGCTGTCCTCTGCGGCTGCTTGAGCTGCCTTTGGAAGTCGTTTTCCAGTAGGGTTAGGCGCTACCCATGGTACCATTTCTGTAGTGTAGAGTAAATCGTAAAATACGACCTCCTCATCTCTCACAAATCGAGGACACACCTTCGAGGAAAGCGTACTCGTCCGCTCTCCGGATGACGTTGGCTATCCATAGCGTTAGACGTCAAGATCATTTAAAATAGTTTGAAAATTACCCACCTAGATCCTTGTGCTGCGTAGTGGTCCTTTTCTCCCTTTGTGCAGCCATGGCGTTGGCCTCTGCAAATCGACGCATGAACCTTTCGGTCGCGAGAGAAATGAGCAACACAGCTTCCTTTTGCACCATCATCATATCCTATCCTTGCTCGCCTCAGAGATGTAACCATATGAGATTGAAATAGAGTACCTCGTCCGCTTTAATAATCTTTTGCACCCTACTCAATGGGAGCAAGGATTTCCCCGACTCCCTTTCAGCAGCACTCCTCTCTTTCACAAACTTGTCGCTTTCTGCAACATCAGCCGCGTTGTCATCGCCATCTTGTTCGTCCAAGTTGAGGTCGTCAAGTTGTTCGCGTGCGTCAACGAGCTCAGGTTCAGAGTCCATGTTGGGAACCCGCCGCTGCCAGATGAAGCAGCCCACAAGGTAACGTGAAGGTGGGGACGCGTCGAAAGGATTAATTCAATCACGTGAATGACGTTGCATACTAATTATGGACATCAAATCTTATTTGTCTTCCCTTCCTTTCCATTCCTGGCCTCTCTCGACGTTCACCCTTTCCTCGACGACGTCCTCGACGGACGACGGACGACAACCACAGTGTGCCGCCATGTCTCAGCAACCCCCGCCAATACCTCCTTCCGACGACGCCAGTGCCAGCGGCTTCGCTGCTCAAGGTACACCACACTCACCCGACGTCGGCTCTGGCGAGAGCAACAACACAACACCCGGACCCCAACAGCGAGCCCAGCTCCCCCGTTCGCTGTCCCGCTCGTCGACCACGCAGTCCTGGGCTCCGATGGACACACCGAGTCATCACAACTACGGGACGTCTTATTTCCCCGCCGTAGGTGCTTCGAGCTCCTCGTCGTCCTACCGTGCGACGTCACCGACGTCAAACCGGCGCCTACGGCAACCGCCTTTGAACAGAAACATCTCAACCCAATCCGCTAGGCGAGCACGCAGCGGGTCTGCCGCTCGGGATGAGTCCCTGGATGAGGAGGATGACGAAGATGAGTCGGGAGATAACGAGGAAGAAGACGTCGCGCGCGTACGCGCCCACCACCCAGACGACGAGGAAGCGGGCGAGGACGACGAGAACGACCCGATCACACTAAAGGAACGTCAGTCGCTTATCAACGTCGAGCACCCGTTCGGACTTCCGATTTGGAAGCCTGCGCTATACAAGAAGACGCGTTCGGTGACTCGAAACGCTGACGCAGCGCTGCATTCGGTTCCATCTGCGCAGGCAGAGCGTCATCTCATCCCGGGTAATATCGCATGGACTCTCGTATTTGGGTGGTGGCTTGCAACAGTGTGCGTTGTTTTGAGTGGGCTGCTGTATATCGTGCCCAAGGGTGGCAAACGCTATGCCCGGCTCATGTTCGGTTTGGGCTGGTACCTGATCTGGCCTTTCGGCAAGTTTGTCGAAGGTAACCTCAAAGAGCACGACAGCGAAGACGAGCAGTCGGAAAATGAAGACAGTCACACTAACACGGAGGAGGGCTCCTCTTCTATCGGCGCTGGTACGATTACACCTCGTGGTGCACTTCAGCATACCCAATCCACCTCCTGGGTACCCACCGAGGACACCGCGCTACTCAAAAGCGGCAAAAAGGGCTCCAAACAACGCGCCTTCATTGTTCCTATCAAGTCATATGGTGCGACCTCTTCCGCCTCCTGGGATGAAGCAGCCGACCTCAAAGAAGATCGCGTCGCCGACCGGCTGGGCAAGTTCGCATTTTGGCTCTTACTTGCGTCGATCATCGCCCCGCTCATGCTGGTCGTGTGCATTATCTGCTGGGCGCTCGTCATCACCATCCCAATGGCGAAGCTCAACTGGGAGCTCATCAAACTTATGTTCCGTCGGGCGGACTCCATCCGGTTCTGCGCGGCCCCTCCTATTGTAGTCCTCGAGACGGCCAACACCGAGCCCGCCGATGGCCCTTCAACTTCCCCGTCATCCCCCTCTCATATTGTCAAACCTCATCTCACTGCTGGCCAAGTTGCGCCACCTACTGGTGCGCCGACATCCAAGGTCTTGCTCTGCACGTATAGAGCGGTTGGATGGCAATACTACAAGTACACCGTTGGTGGAATTAACATCTTCTTCATCAACCTCCTACCTTTGGTCTTCTTCGTTATCTTCGACGGCTTCGTGCTTCTCAAGATTGCCGAGGAGAAGGAGGAGCGCGGCGAAGAAGTCGGAGGATTCCTTGCGTTTATCACATCACAAGCTCTTATCTTCACGCTGAGCTTATTGAGTGTTATCCCCCTTTCTTACTTCCTTGGTATGGCGGTGGCGTCCATATCCGCACAGAGCTCCATTGGCATGGGTGCTGTCATAAACGCAACGTTCGGCTCCGTTATAGAAATCATCCTTTACAGTATCATGTTGACTCAGGATAAGGGCCGACTTGTGGAAGGTTCGATCATTGGTAGTTTGCTTGCGGGTGTGCTCTTGATGCCAGGAATGAGTATGATATCCGGCGCGGTGAAGAAGAAGGAGATGAGGTTCAACGCGAAGTCGGCTGGTGTGACAAGTACTATGCTTATCATGGCTATCATTGGTACACTCACGCCGACAATGTTCTATCAGACGTACGGTAACGTAAGTATCGTTCTTTTGTCTTGTTTTAACAGATATGCTGATGATGTGAGCATTATAGTTCCAGTTGGTATGTGAAGGATGTCCGCCTTTCCCCGGGAACGGTACGGACGGTGGGCCATGGCGTTGTCAGCGGTGCTACTATGAACATCCAGAGCCTAACGATGATCCGTTCTATCAAACTGTGGTAAAGAAGCTCATGTACTTTTGCGCAATCATTCTCATTCTGGTAGGCAATTCCACAAGTGTGCGCATAAGGGGAACTGACTTTCTTTTCTTTTTCTTTAGTCTTACCTTGTCGGCCTCTGGTTCTCGCTTCGGACACACGCTACTCACATTTGGCAGAAGCCCAAGCCGGTAGAGCCTGCAAACCCTCAGAATCGCATCTCCATGTATCAGCGGCTGGTTTCCCCACAGGTAGCTGGGTCACTGGCAACTGGTGCTAACACGGAGCAGGGTCCTAGACTTCGCCACAAGCAAAGTAACCTGACTAACTCTACTGCACCCCGTTCTCGGAGCCACACTCCCACTCCACGTGTTCCAGCCCAGGAGCCACAGCTGCATCACGCGTCTGAAGCAGGCAAGCGCGTCTCGTATGCTGATCTTCCTTCTGGTCCCTCTACATCCGCGGCCCCCATGGCACCACTACTCGAGAGTGTGAATAGCGCGATGAAGGATAGTGGTCTTCGACCAACTCAGCTCCCTGCAGAAATGACTGCCGCTGACTTCACGCGCGCTGTCGCGGTTGCGACCGTCTCTGCGCTTCGCCACCAGCATGTTGTCAATGGTGTTCATCCTGGTGGAAAACTGCGTGCGTCCGGTGCACCAGGAGAGGGCATGGATGACGGCGGTGACGGGCATGGGGGCCATAATGCGCCATCGTGGAGTCGTGGTCTCAGTGCAAGCGTACTGCTTGGATGCACATTCTTATACGCTATCATCGCTGGTGCGTGACTTCTCTTTCTCTACCACTGCGCAGGTATTCACTTGCACTATTGTACTCTGTAGAGCTTCTCGTGGACATGGTTGATGTTGTGCTCAAGGATTCTGGCATCGACGAAAAGTTCCTCGGAATAACCCTATTCGCACTTGTGCCGAACACCACCGAATTCATGAACGCGATGGCATTCGCGATGGGCGGCAACATCGCGCTCTCGATGGAGATCGGTTCCGCTTACGCGTTACAAGTGTGTTTGCTCCAGATCCCAGCCATGATAGCGTTTAGTGCTTGGTACACAAGCGATGGTACGGGCCGTCCCAGCAACACGTTCAACTTGATATTTCCTCGCTGGGATGTTGTCGTCATCATTCTGTCGGTATTCCTTATGACATACACGTACATCGAGGCGAAGAGTAACTATCATCGTGGTAGCATCCTCGTCTTCAGGTATGTCTTTCATCCTCGTTCTACAGTGTGATATGTCTAATAACTGTCTCGCAGTTATCTCGTTCTTACGGCTGGTTTCTTTTTCGCTCCCGGTCGTGATGAACTCCTCGACCCGGACACTCTGGCTGGTACCAACATGTATGTTGCCGATGGTAACAGCGTGCCCTTTCCACAGAGTTTACAGTTTGCCCTATCCTCTTTGTTTACCGCGTAACCTTTTCCTTACCTTTTGAAGACGTGTTCCCTTGAATGCGCTTTCTTATACTTAGCCCTGCATTTTTTTCTTGTCTTCTATCCTGCTGACCGCACACCTGTTTGAATTTTGAAATGGACAATAATCACCGGGCCTGCCGTATACTTGGCTGCGGTCAAAGTTACGCCTCCAAGTAGGCCATTGTTGTTGTTGGAACACCCTAACGAAATGCTACGACCCTTATATATTGCAATGCTCATTGGCCCTTCACCCTACCGTGATGTGAAAGAGATATGAACATCACTCTAGCACAGCGAGCCAAAAAGCTGCTCTTCCAACGTACGCGGCGAGTGGCGGCAAGCATAGATTGGATAAATTGATTGAAAGTTTACACCTTCTAAATTTCCTGGTGAGAAATTTGCCGCGGATGCAAGCAGAAATGTTTTCCGCCGGGAAGCTTGAGAGGTGCATGCAGCGGAAAGTGGACACACAATCAGACGTCAATTGTATGGGGATGATTACGGTTGCACAGCCACCTCCGAGTCCTCCCTGAGGTCGACCGCAACAGTCACCACACTATCAGTACCAAGCCATGGCATTGTCTCCAAGGTTCTGCCTATCTTACTTTACCGCCCCGCATTTGAATAGCTAGCTGATCATGCTAGATCCGTCGCTAGCTGCCTGTTTTGCAAGATTATCAAGGGTTAGTAGCACACCGCCTTATCAAAGTTCAATGGGATGTTTACTAGCCCGGAATACCTTTGTGTCGCGTAATAGGTGAAATCCCAAGCTTCAAGCTGGTTGAGACGGAGAAGACGTGCGTATACATACATACCCTGCTCTGAGTGCAATGGACTGAGGGAAATCGTCGTCGCTTTCCTCGCAGCTTCTCCTTCCTAGACATTGGCCCACTCTCCAGAGGTCACTCACTTGTAATCCCCAAGTGTATGCCTCTATTTTAATTCTGTGCACTAAAAAAAAGCAAGTAACTAATATAATACATGAAGATCATGGGGAAAAGTTGCACGATATCCCTGATGATTACCTTGCGGACACGATGGTCATCGCAAAGAAGATTGCCGTCGCAATTGGCGCAAAGGACTACAACATCCTCCAGGTAACTCTTTTCCTCTCCATCTCCCCCCCCCCCTTTACAGATCCAGAATTGGCTAACAAACTTTGACGCCCTCTTCTTGCTTACTGCCTAGAACAACGGCAAAATTGCGCACCAAGTCGTGCCCCACGTGCACTTTCACGTCATCCCCAAACCCGGTACAGAAAGCGACGACAAGGTCACGCTCGACAAGCAAGGGCTTGTCGTCGGGTGGCCGCAGCAGAGCGTTCCGAAGACCGAGCTCGAGGCGCTGCATGCGGAGCTGGTGAAGAAATTGGAAGGGTGAGCGGTGGGTCACTCCGCTGAGTTGTAAGCACCACAAGGGCTTGGTGACGATGCCTTTCTTCGTACACAGAGTGGAAGGTGAATCTAAACTGTGAGATAGTTAAAGAGATGAAGCGATAAACTAAGGGATGCCAGAAATGCCACAAGTTATTCAATTAGTGTTGAAGCCTTTCTGTAAAGTAAACCTGTTGACCGGAATGCAACGTATTTGATGTGTGAGCGTGGCTCAAGGACCACATGTGAATTGATGCCCAGCTATAAGTAACGGGGTTTTGCATGGGGAGAACCGTTCACAGAAGTAAGACGCTGCAGATATGCTAAAGGACTTAAGATGGTATCAATCAACGGCAAATAGGATGATATTAACGGACTTGACATTACATAAGTTACATAACATCAAAAACAAATGAAGGTATCTGGAGCAATGTGTGAACAAATGTGAGAAAAGGAGCGCAATGATAGTGATGCATATATGTACTGATGGATGAGATGGATATAGATGGATCGATGGATGAGAGCCAGGAATACAACCAACAAAGAAAAGAAAAATACCGCTGCTAGAGCTCCAGGACAGCACATATTGTCCACGAATAACAGCGGGGGTCGCACATTCGCTTTTGGCATACAAGACTGAGACACTTTGGAAAGCCCATCGCTTTTTCGAACGGCGGGGCACTCACACACGCTCACCACTCTGCTTTTGCGTTTCCAATCTGCGCCCTCGCGGTGACCCGGCTGACGGACCGTACCGCCCTCGCCCTCGGAACATTCGCACGTCCGAGGACGCCGCTGTCGACATTTTCGTCCTCCTCTGCGCCACCGACGACGACAGGCGGCACGCTGCCCGCCTTTCTCGACACGCCCATCCATGATCCCGCCCGCCTCGGCTCGGGCATCCTGAACCCAACCCGGCCCCTCCTCACCAGGCTCCCTTCCTCATCCTCGGCTCGCTCAGACGACCGCGCCGCCGAGCTGAGGCTGCGCATCCAGCGCACGGGTGACGGGTTGACTTCCTCCCCGGTCCCATCCTCCTCCTCTAGCGCCGGGATCCGCTTCCGGCCGCGGGTGATTCCCGCGCCCGCATGGGGCGCGTCGCAGGGGGTCTGCGGCACGCGACTCGCGCTCGGGCTAGCGCTAGGCGTGCGTAAGCCCGTGGCCGCATCCTCGCGGGTTTTCGTGACGAGTGATGTCGGCGGCGTGCGCGCGCGGCCCCTCCGGAAGAAGGCCTGTGCCTTCTGCTCCTGTTGCTGCGCGACAAAGTAGTCCGAGATCGGCTGCCCGTCCGAAGGAGACGAGGACGAGGACGAGTCTTCCGTACTCGGCGAGAGTGCGGGCGGGGAGAGGGTCGCGTGTGTGGGACCGTAGGGTGCGCGAGACGTGCTGCGCGACTTGCGGCTCTGTGAGCGTTTTCGGCGCTCTTGGTCGGCGTCCGTGACGGTTGGGGCCGTCGCGACGGGGAAGGTGTCGTCTTCTTCGTTGTGGGTGTCGGCGTTGCCCACGCCCCACGCGACGTCGTCGATCATTGCCGCTGTCCAGCGTTGCGCAATGGTCTTGGTGAGGCAGCCGGAGAGGATGCGCACGGTGTCTTGGGACGCGTCCGCAAGAGGCGTGTATGCACCTGCAAACATGCACTCGTCAGTTTTTTTTTCGAGAAGAGTCAACGGACACGTACCATGCAAGATCTTGACCACCAATCTCGGCTCGAACGGATCCTCAAACGGCAGTCTCCCACTCAAGAGTGCATAGAGCAGCACTCCAAGCGCCCATACGTCCTGCGCTGGGTTCACCCTCGTCGTCGGTAGAGCTACATTGCCCCGAGACGGCGTCTCCGCGTCTTCATCGTCATCGGTGGTATCAGGCAGCGGCGCGGGTACGAGCAACTCTGGAGCGGCGTACGGCAGCGACCCGGGCTGGAAGCGGTTCCGGCGCGCGCGAGGGGAGGGTGTATGTGCGCCCGTGACGGGGAGAGAGGCCTTGCGTTGGGTATGACGGCCGGAGTGCCGCAAGAGGGACATGTGCGACGTGAGCCCGCTTGCGCCGCTGGCGTGCTGAGAAATCTGGGTCGACCGGCGGGCGCTGGCGCCGGTGCGTGGCGGCGGGACGCCCAGGGTGACCGCGCCCTCGCTGTCCTCGTCCTCGTTATCGTCCTCGGACTCGGAGGTGATATTGTCGTCGGTGCTACCCTCGATGCCGTCTGGGTCCATCCGGCGGGCGAAGCCAAAATCGGCGATACGGCACGCGCCGTGTTCGTCCACGAGCACGTTCTCCAGCTTCAAGTCCCGGTGGACGACCCGCGCGGACTCGTGCAGGTAGCGCAACCCGCGGACGACCTGGCGGAAGAGCATGCCCGCGTCGTCGTGCGGAACGCCGCCATGGCGCTGGACGAGGTCGAGGAGTGAGCCGGCGGGGCAGACGAGTGTGGTGAAGAAGTCGTGGGTGGCGGTGGAGGTGTGTGCGAAGAGCGGGAGGACGAACTCATGCGAGAGGCTCGCCCAGATCGACGCCGCGCGCTCGTGCCGCCGGCGCTCGCGCGAACGCTGCCGTTGCTTCCCCCGCGTGCCAGGAGGGGAGCTCGATCGGTGGCTGCTGTGGTTCCGCGGCACAATCTTGACCGCAACCCGCGCGCCGGTGGGGGACGTGCCGAGACGGACGACCGAGCTGGCGCCGGTGCCTAGCAGGGAGCCGAGCACGTAGGGGGTATCAGGCACCGGCTGTCCCTCTGCGTCAGCGGAGGGAGGCGGGGCCATGGCGGGTGTCCGGGGCGAGGAGAAGGCAGAGAGGAACATGGCTGCGGGGGACATGGACAGCGCCGTCGTCGACGGCGAGCGTGCGGATGACGGGCCGGGTGAGATGGGAAGCGAAGGGGGGCGGTGTGGGGAATGCAGCAGCCGCGGGCGAGCAGAGATGCCAAGCGCGGTGGCGGAGGGGATCGTGCGAGGAGCACTTGAGCCTGGCGAGGCGGCCATGATCGGCGAAGAGTCTGGGCGAGGGTGAGAGTGGCCGTCACAGTGGTCATCTTGGGGGAACGAGAGCCACGGATGGGACGAGGCTGAGGTCGAGAGAACGCCGAGCTCGTCGTCTTCGATGAGGGCCGTCATGGAGTTGGACAAGGGTGAGAGAGGGGGGTTTGGGTGACCGTTGGTAAACATCTTTCTTGGTTGATGACGGGCTAATGATATGTACGGGGAGTAGATTTGAGGAGCGGAAGCAACAGGCTTCGTGGGGACCACAATCAATCCGTATTGTGTCAGATGACCCAGTGGTGTAAGTGAAAAAAAAGGCGCTCACCGGATGAGAACCGAGGGAAGAGAGAGAGAGAACACGATAAGGGGTGCTCGGTAAAGTTCAGAAATGAACTAGACTGCCGACGTTAGATCAGCAAAAAGTCAATTCTGTCTCGATATCGCTTTATGGGTGGCGGCGGGCTGTGTAAAGAAAAACACGACACAGGTGAGGTTTCGACTTGTCGCACAACGGTCGGTTCGTTCTTAACGTCTTCTTTTTTTTTATCTCTCTCACTCAAGCGCACACTCAAACAGCTCAAAGTCTCCTGTTAAGGGCAAGGATACAACACTAGGTAGCTTCCTCGACAAGACGTGGAGCAGAACAAGCGCAACTGCGGGAGATTACGGAAGACGATGGGTGAAGGGAAGGAAAGAGAGAGGATGGCCCCGGAAGGGAGTGTGGGGCAGGCGAGAGAAGGAGAGGCGTTCGGGTTAAAGGTCCGAACGAAGCCCAGCCTTTTTAAACAACGGAAACTCAAAAAAAAAAAAGTCAGGGTCAGAGAAAATAAAATGCATTTTATTTGTCCTTGTTTTTTCGGCCGGCAGTTTAGTTCCAAAGCCACAAGATGTCAAAATGACTCCGAGCCTTTGCCGGGACCACAACAAGCCCACATGCGTTTGCAACGAGTCCTGTCCAGCAGTGCCAGCCAGTGCATGTCGTCCGACCCCTAAATGGACGGGATCATCGAGCGCACATTCAATAAGTCGGAACAAGCTCCAAGCCGCGAGCCACTTTCTCCGCGAGTGTCGAATATAACCTAGTGCCCCCGCAGTCAAGCCGCCGGGGCAGTGGGGGTGGGAAAAACGAGCTACGATCAAATCATCAGCGGCAACTGGGGTTAATTTCGTGCATGCACAACGCAGCAGGGCCGCGTGTGCATGCGACGCTAGTTTGTTCGCCGCCCGCAGGTCGTCATACCGAGCAACAGCAAAAAGGGTCAATTTAGCATTCGGCATGTAGGTGTACATACATGACAAGTGAAGGCCAGGGCAACTGTGCTTTTTTCCGTCTCTTTATGTAACACGCGCTGGCGGCACTTGCACTTCAATTCTCGTACGGGTACTCATCGAAGATGTCGTAGCCCACACCCCACCCTTTGCTCGGGTTCACCGCTCGCTCAGGTTCGTGTGAGGTCGCCGCCTTCTCAATCTTGTCGAAAAGCGCTTGCGGCAGCTTGGTGGCTAAGTACGGGCTCGTCAGCGAACGCGAAAGGGGAAAGATAGATAGACGGTGGCACGCACTGTGCAGGTTCTCCACCACCCGGCTCGGCGTCACCGACTTGGGCAAGACGACCGTGCCCCGCTGGACGTGCCACGAAATGATGACCTGGGCGGGGGTGATGCCCAACTCGGCCGCGACCTCCTTCACCGCGGGCGCCCCGAGTGTTTTTCCGACGAGCTTCCCGCTCCCGAGTGGCGAGTAAGCCTCGAGGAGGAGGTTCTTCGACTTGGCAAACGAGAGCAGCTCCGGCTGCGGGTTCCAGAACGAGAGCTCGACTTGGTTCACTGCCGGCTGGAGTCGGAGTGGGTTGGAGGTCAGGTTCTGGAGGCGGGCAATGTTGAAGCTGTCGAACGAACACCAAAGTCAGCGTTTTGAATGGAGGAGTGTGGACAGGATAGACTAACTTGGAGACACCAATGTTGCGCACTTTGCCCTTGAGCACTAGCTCCTCCATCGCCTTCCACGTTGGGTACGGGTCTGCCGTGAGTGCTTCGTCGATCTCGGGCTTGCCGTTGGACTTCTTCTTGTCTCCGTTGAATGCAATCGGCCTGTATGCGGAACTTAGTACAAGAAGTAGAGAGAGAATTGAGGAAGGTACAATACCAATGAATGATGTACAAGTCCAGATAGTCTACGCCCAGGCTCTTCAGTGACTGATCGACAGCACCCTCAACGTCATCCGGGTTGTGGAAAGTGTTCCAGAGTTTGCTCGTCAACCACAAGTCCTCACGCTGCAGCCGTTCGTCTTACTCAGCCCTTCCACACGCTTAAAAAAAGCCCTCGACAGTTCAGCGTACCTTGACCTTGGACTCATGGATCGCCTTTCCAACCTCCTTCTCGTTGCCATAGATCCACGCTCCATCAATGTGCCGGTACCCCGCCTTGAGCGCCGCGCGCACGGCACCACCGACCTCGTCCGGCGGCGCCTGCCAAACTCCGAGGGCGACCGACGGGATCTTGTCTCCAGAGGGGAGGGTGTAGTGGTTCGGCAGACTGTTGAGCGTGTGGTTGGTCCGCAGCGCGCCGGCGCCGGCACCGCACCAGTGTCGGAGGGGGACAGATACAGATGGGCGGAGGAAAAGCATGATGCCGGCGAAGAGCCCAAAGAAAGCGAAAAAGATGCGGGCGCGGAATGAGAGTTCCTGAGGCGGCTTTTTGGACTCGACGTCGGGAGAGTGGATGGGCAGTTTTTTGCCAGACTCTTTGGTCATGGTAGTAGGGAAAGCGGCAAGCAAGGGAGGAGGTTGCGTTGATATTCGTAAGTAGATGTCCTTATGCCGTGCTTCGAAGTCGATCCTCCGGACTTGGTGACGTTTGCCGGTGATGTGCCGGTTCAGTGGGGGAGCGGGCCGGCGACTCCTAGACTCGCGCCAACTTTCGTCCACCCTCACAGCGTGCGTCTGATCTTTTCTGAAGACGAATAGTTATGATACAATGAGCAAAGGTATGCCTGAACACAGACAGTGACTTATCTACTGAGACGTGTATATAGAAAATAATCAACAACAGAGGCAAAGCACAGCACTGATAGTTTAATCTATCGAAAATAGTGTCACAAGTATCATAAGAGTCATGGACTCGCTTCCGCATAAATGTCTTAGTCTCGCAAAGATCTCATATGGAACATAACCTTCAGCGCCGCCGGCCAAGCCAGCTCCTTCTCTTTTCGCTCCTCTCGCTGTTGCCGAGGACGAAGGCCGACGAATCCGGCTGAATCGCCGCCTGGAGTGCGCTCGCGATCTCTTCCGCTCTAGGCCGTCCCTCGGGTCTCACAAACCAGCATTTTTCCAGCATCGATTTGAGCGCACTCACAAACTTCGCCGCCGCCACTCCCGCATTCGCCGCCGGGTAGTGCACCGGAAGTGCAGCCCGTTCTCCAGCTAGCACACGCGCACGCACCGCCCCGTCATCCCGGATCTGGTACAACGGCACCTTGAGCGTGCAGAACTCGACCGCGGTGCATGCGAGCGCCCACACGTCCGCCTCAGTCGTCGCGCGCACCAGGCTCACGTTGTTGAACTGCGCGGGGTTGAGGACCTCCGGCGCCGCCCAGCGCACGTACGCTCCCCCACGCCAGATCCGGTCCAGCCGTGCAGAAGCGTCGTCTGCGTTCGCTGCCGCGAGAAGCGCGTTGAGGTCGTTGGGCTGGGTCGAAGCCATGGATGTGATTCGGGTTTGTGAGTTAGGGTAGAAGGAAAGGTAGTCCTCGGCAGCAGATGAGAGACCAAAGTCGGTGATCACTGGGTGCTCGTCGTCGTCGACGAGAATGTTACTCTACAAAAGGTAATTCAGCCAAACGAATAGGTAAGAAAGAACAAAATCGACGCACAGCGCGAAGATTCCCGTGTATAACCCCTTGCGAATGGAGGTACGCTAGTCCTTGTGCAACCTCAATTATCTGATTTCAGAATTCAGCGATCTATTTTCAGGAGACTCAACCGAGACTAACGCACGTATCTCCCAGGGTCAGCGTTCCGTGCTCTTAAATGCACCAGGATTGGGCCACGCTGCATCCAAGGCGTGACAGTGCAGATCGTCCCGGCGCTCGCTGCACCAAGCGTCTCGTCCGCAAATGTGACAGGGTCGACGCCAATAAACTGTAATACGTTCCGGTGCCGAAGTTGGCGCCAGGACAAGGCGTGGACGAGGAACACCTGCGCACACCGTCAGCCTGCGTTCAGGGGCGACAAACGCCACGACGCACCTTATTGAACGCCTGTGATTCATGGCCTGCTCTTCCCACAGGCACCCGAACACACTTCAAAGCCACACTTATACCCAAGTTAGTGCCCTTGTACACTTCTGCCGCTCCGTCGGCGCTTTCGTATCTCGGTCTCAGCCCATCCAAGAGCACCGTCCTCACAAAAAGCTGATACGGCAGCTCGCCCGACGCATCCGCCAGGCGCGTCATCAGCCTCTGCGCCGCGGCGAACCGCGTCTCCTTCGCAGCGTGCGTCTGTGGACCGGCGGGTGACGTCAGCAAGGGCGCGTACAGCGCCCGCCGGTCCAGGGCGTCCTGGAGGATGATCAGGAACGCGCGCGCTTCGGCGCCGTGGAGCTGCTGGGTGAAGACGTCGGCCAAGGACGGGTTTTCGAGCGCGGACCGCACGAGCTCGGCGACGCGTGCGATGGACCCTCGTGGAGCGGCACCCGTCATCGCCGTCATCGTTGTCCCACCCATAGGGGCGGGGTCGAACGCGGCGGTCGTCAGCCACTTGACAAGCGATTCTTCGGTGGGTGTGGATGCGAGGATGAGATCGGCCGTGGCCTGTAGGCGGTGACGATAGCTCTGGGAGAGAAGAAGTACATCCGATTGTGGGCGAGGCCGGAAGGAGGAGGAGGTTGACCGCCGAGAGGTGTCTTGGAAGTGGGAGCGGATGAGGGAGAGCAGCTGTTCGGCGGCGCGCTCGAATTGTGCATCGTCGGTTTTCTACGAGTGTGGCACAAGAAAAAATTGAGCATATATGAACGAAGACACAGTCGGGCGGTGTACATACAGAGGAGGCGTGCAATGCATTCCATGCGCTTTCACGCAGTGTGCGGAGTTTGGACCGGTGTAAGAAGCGGTCCACAAACGAAATACGTTGGATGGCAGCGAAGTAGGCCCGCGCTTGCTTGAGGGTGCTGTAAAGATAAGATAAAATTCAAAAAAGATGTCAGCATGCGTAGTCAAGCAGTATATTTGGTACCGTACCCAAATAATTCAGAACGGTTGTAGTCCATCTCGACGAGTCGCACGACGTGGGTGGACTGGCGAAATATGCTAGCTGCGACACACGTGTTCAAGCGGGATGCGAGGAGGAGCGCATCCTGATGCCAGTAATCTCGGCGCGCAGATGACTGAGGAAAGGTGCTCTATACGTCAGTTGGGTGCGTGGTAACGTATTATATACCCATTCATAGAAGAGGAAATTAATATAAACGAAGGCTTACTTCTGCAAGAGAGGCTAGATCGAGGACGTCTTCTGAGAGGAGGTGTATAGTTCCGTTCGTGGACACGAGCCCGGAATGGAGCGCCTCACTGACGGCGCGTATACCCTCGAGGAGGTAGTCCGGGAGCGGGTCGACGAGGACTCCGAGGTCTGACTGTGGATATAGGGTAGAAATTGCGTGGGTAGACGCGTGTTCAACAAAGTGTCCCTCGCGTGGTTTCGGTTGTACACGGGCGGGAATGGTGGTCGCAGAGGAGGATGAAGAGGCAACAGAAGAGGCGGAAGTGTTGTATGTTGCATTCGCCCATATCGGATAATTAAGCGCGAGAGAGGAAGAAAAGGAAGTTGTGCGCGAGTGCATTGGTTCAGCCATGGTGAATATTTGCGAATGGTCTCGCTAAGACGAGCGCAAAATGTGAAGCCAGAAACCAAGCAGTCAGTCTGAGGGAGCTTGGGCGAGAGGGTGGCGGTATGGAGCAGAGTTGCAACAATGCACTCAAACCTTACTACAGACGCCGAGGATAGTTTAGCGGCGTTGCCGTCCGCGAGCTTGGAACATAGATACCGCCCAGTGTTTGGCGACTACGAGTTACTCTTATCGTCAGAGCCGAAGAAAAGAAGATGAGGCCTCTGCGCCTTCATGGCAACGGCACGATCCGCGCATGCCGTCGCCACAGAATGCACGCGTACCATTTCAACCACGGAGATTATGATTATGCAGAGTCGTTGATGTGATTGTTCGTAGGATGGCCTCGAATAGGGAATGAACTCAATGGCCCGTGGCTACTGTAAGTGATGCGCATTAGAAACGTCAACCCAAGCTGATCCAACTAAAAGATATTCTTACGTATGAGCGTAGGCCGGGAACAAATGCAAGACAATACGTATATAGATACAAAAAGCGATCAAAGAAGGGTAGCCTAGCCTCTGCTGCAACAGTGACATGCTTCTGGTTTTTTTTTTTCTCGCCAGGGAAAGTTGGGGAAGGGCAACTCGAGTTACCAATCTGATGGATGCGAAGGCATTGGAAGAGATTGTCGGATCGCAGGAAGAGTTGAAGCAACCACACAAAGCACTGACAAAGTAAGTATAACGATGGGCCACGTGGGTACTGCACCAAGCCCCTGGCTAACTCCGGTCCCTTACAACCAAGGGTTGCTTCATCGCTAGAGGGGACGGTGACAGGCACCGTCATTTGAATTTGAAAGCAAGCTGCACCCTCGTCCTGTTTACGCGCAATACCCAGAACATTGACTAGTGTGCATTGAAAGATGCTATACATATATATAGCCCAAGACGTCAAGGAAAATCTAATTACTGGACTTGCCGTCTGCTCCGAGTATCTTCTCTATCGGAAAGATGCCAACAAACCCAGTCAGTTCAAATGCCCACCTTCCTGGTTGAAAGTGTGCAAAAGATTTTCCGTCTGCAATGTCACCGCCGCTGAGTTCTCCTTGAACCCAGGAGAGGCGAAGCCAGCCATTGAGCGGGACGGACGGACGTACTTCGACCCAATGAGGGCATCCGAGCATGATTGATTTTGGATCTTCCGGAGGCGGAATAGGCGGCTGTATCAATCGCGGCCACGGAGAAACGCTCCTCGGAATGTACAAAGACGGGACGAAGCGAACTGGTGTCAGAGTGCAACTAAAGAAGGGCTTCGCATCCGGGTCATCGGGAGAGGAGACGGCGACGAATGTGGAGTTGCTTGTCGAGTCGGTTGTGAAGGAAAAGCGGGCAAGTGTTTTGGGCGCTATTATCATGCCAAAAGGGAAGCCGTAGGTTGCTTAGTATGTTTCAGATAGTGGGGCACTAAACGATACCTACTTGCATAAACTCTCCTACAAACCCAGCGTTGTGAACGATAAATCAGATTTTTCTCAAAGTATGACAGAAGCATCCCCTTACCTCCCAGCGCGAAGTGCCTTTTCGTTTGAAACATAAATCGTAGTAACTCGCGAGGCAAGCTCGCCTGTTCCGGGGTAGACAAAGCTGCCCGGCATGTATGTGAGCTCATCATAGGGACCTAAAAGTTGGTAGTGAAAATTAGTAGACTCTAGGAAAATAGTTTCAAAAAACTCACCGACGTCGGTCTTGGAGTATCGCATAAGGATCACGCAGCCTCCTCCTCCACGGAATGAGCCAGTAGGGGTTGAGCTACCGTAAGATGTTTGACGATCGTGTGGTGCGTAGGCGCTGGGTGGTATCACACCGTTGGGGCTGTTAGGGCTATCAAAGAACATCATCCAGAGTCGCCCTTCTACATCCCAGGGACTAGTAGAAGGAGGTCAGAGCTTCCCATTGAGCTGGGAGTTCTTGTGGTGTTAGCGGTAATGCAGCGTACGCTGGTGGGATTCCTTCTAAGTCGTTTACTCCAGTTGACGTGGAAGACATCAGAAAAGGAAGAGAAGTGATAAGAAAACTGCATCGTATAAGATATATATATGCAACGACACGAGCTCGTGGACTTAAAGCTGAAAGTGTGAAGATTGGGTTTAAAGGGTGATAGTAACGTGATCCGACAGGTTCGGCCTTCGTCTTTCCGCCACTTCTAAACGCGGCTTGGGCCTGCACTCTCCTCTCCGTCTTTCTCAAGCTTGCCAATGCCAATCTTCACAATAAAGCTACCAGCTTCTGAGACGATCATAATGCGACGAACATAGGCGACTTACATCAAAACTTAGAACACCAGTGTGGAGGACGACATGAGCATTTTCCGTTATGGATCAGCCCCAAAGCAATTCCATCCCGCCCCAAACGTTACCGATAATGAAGTTGGCAATAAGTCGGCTGGATTTGCACACAAGCCAGACTCCCTGAAGCAAGTTACGGATGTACATTTGTAGACTCGGTATCACCATATTTTTAAATCGTGTAAACGTGTTACACAGAAACAAAATAAGGACGTATACTCTCCTACCATAACTGATGATAAAGGCCAATTCCTACCCTATATCGTTCAGCAATAGTGACAGATAATACGACTAAACATTGACAAGAGGCACTGGTCCTTACACAGGTTGTAAGGGCTCCAATAAGCACACTGGAAGCTCATGCAAATTCTGTTGAAATTCGGGGTTGATTGTAACAGCAAAAAGTTAATTCAGACTACAGTAGACTGCCCTCACATAGCAAAGAAAAATATCAGGTCTATATATTCATAACGCACAAACAACAAAGAAAGCAGTAACACCAACAGCTTGAGGCCGTGTAAGGCAGGAGCAAAAAATGAGCGCTTCATGAAGGACAAGAAGAAGAACGAAGAACGAAGAACGAAGAAGAACGAAGCAGAATGAGTACCTATGCTACTTTTTAGGCATACTCTGAGCGCCTCAATATCACAAGAAGCCCGTCTGAGTGTGCCGAAAAGATACCATCCACGATGATGACGTCTGGATCCGGATCCGTGCGATACTGTCCACCTACACTCGCAGTCCGCCATTCACGTTGGGCACGCGTTGTTGTCGTCCTTTGGGCCCGACCGACTTCTCCCAAGTTACTCTGACCAGCATCCACAGCGACGTTCTCATCAGTTTCACACCGTCGCTGTCTTCCAGATTGTCGACTTCCCGAAGCTTTCCTCCTGCGATCGAGAGGAAAGCATAAGTTTCCAGAAGCATCTTGAAAGGAGGCTGTGACGAAGCGCACCTCGAATTCCGGCCGTCAAGGACCAGTCCGAAGCGACCGTACCCAAACCCACCGCCTTCACCGAGGCCGCCTGCACCCGCATCCCATCCCTTGATGGCCTCGAGCCATGCCCTGACAAGCCGCTCATCTCGCATGCGGACAAAGTCGAAGAACGATCTTCCCTCAGCCGTGGGTGGTAAAAGACGGGTGTTACTCATATATATGATAGGCAACGAGCGAGAGAAACGGTCAAGGACGATTGCCAAGCGGGGAGAGAGTCGCACGGGCGTCATATCTAACGGTTCTTCTTGAGCTGGCTCTGATAAAGGTACAGGGACCGACGATGGCTGTTTTGAGTGCGTTTCTTCAGAGTCTGGAGTGTTGAGTATTGCACTTGTGTTGGATGTCGACGATGCTCTGAGGGCTGAAGAGTTAGCGGGCTGCGGTGGCTTCGCCAATGGTTCAGCCTCCATCGGATCCGGATCGTTCCATTTCTTTAAGTATGTAGTAAATTAGCTGCATGGTCGGTAGAGACTGACTTTTGAAGATACATACATAAAATTTGAACTCTTGTGCTTCCGGGGACACAACAATCACTTCAGTCGCAGTAGCAGCTGAGTGCATGGCGCCGGGACCAGGGACAGCGAGAGTGATACTACCAACTACAACATCTTCTGCTACTGTGCGACCCTGAATAATAGTCGAGTCCAACTTTTAGGGAAACGATCAGCAGGAGAAAAAGGACGCACAACAGAGACAAGAAAATAACCTAAGAATTTGGTGATGTCAGCGTTATCTAGTCACAAAGTAAACTGTCGATGTGCACCTCTTGCCGGATCCTTGTGCCGTATGTGAGCGTACACCAACACTGCGGCCTTGTCATGCTTTATCGTTGATCTGTCGTCTTTGTGTCAGTAAAGGCGATCCGACCCGATTTATTGGTACATACAAATGAAGTCGTTGAACCTGCTGCAGCTCATCGGGATGAAGCAAATCCAGCGAAGAAGTCCCAATAAGCTCATGAGGCTCGTAACCTAAGTGTAGACCTAGTCAGGCCCGCCCTGCTATGTTCAGCATAAGTACGCGACGTTTTACCTAGTACATCAACAACGGATTCGCTAACGTATTTCATAGTCATCTAGCCGCAGCGTTGTCCGAGGAATACCGCTTAGTGATTTTCAATTTCAACGTTAGTCGCGCTCTTAAACACATACGTTTGGGGTTAGATCAATCGCAAAAACTGTTGATGCAGATAGTTTAGCAGCGTTGAATAGCTCACAGCTCACACACACTACTAGATGGAGACGCACTCATCGAGGCGCGCGGCGGCTTGCGTGACATGACGGCCTGCGGAGAATGAGGATGATTGGAGTATCAATCCAAACGAGAGTCGGAAAGATGTTGGGGGTTTTAGCCTGCCGGTTTAGTGGTGGGGATGGTATCACGAGAGATAGAGGCAAAGGGGTCGATGTGGGTTCAGACATGCGTTCTGGATACTAGTTCGCCGTCCCTACGACGACAGCGGCTTGAGCTCGACGATTGGCGCTGGCTGTTGGCCGCAGCACTGACTGTAACAAATTTTGGGCGAAAGCTGGCAGGGTCCAGACTCCAGAAGCCGAACTTGTACGTAGATTATACAGAGCATGTAATTCGGAGATGCGTGAGGACTTTCGGCCGAGGATTGTCTTACATGAAGCGAGTTTTTTAGAGTATTCCAGAGTTTGAAACCTATCGCAGCAATACTGGTTGTTGGAAAAGTTGGTTAAAGAACTAGCAAATGGATATAATCAGCATGCTACGGGGTTCTAAGACGGAATCTTCGGCAACTTCCTCATGCCGAAGGCACCCTCAAACACCACAAACGGCAAGCGCCTGGAACAACCATCGGACCTAGGTCGGGCCCAGCTCCCGGTGTGGCCCCTCTGGGTCTCCTCACACTTTGGCCAGCCTTGAGCTTGAGCTTCAGTGCTCAGCTCTCAGCTTCAGGCCTCTCCCACTATCTGTTTTCAATCCTTTCACTATTCTTCGTCAGTTCAAGTACCAATGTTTGTGTGACTTGCTTCCATTTTTACCTTTTTCGTACTCCAGGATAGAATGGTCCTTTCAATGACGATGTATGTAGTCTCGAGGCACGTAATCCCGTTCGCATGTCAGTTTCACTCAAGGTCAACACCCCTCCCTCTTTTACTCTACCAAACTGCTCTGTCCGCTCGGCACTCGGGTCGTCCATCCTACAAGCTGGTCACTTGGTCACGACGAAATCCAAACTGACTCCCAGGATCCAGTTCAGCTAACAGGGCCCGGGACAATACCGGTCACAGCAGCTTTTGGAAATGGCAGTTAATCTTGGGCTCCCCCTTGCATCAACAACGTCCGTTTTGCATTATCATACTGCACGTTAATTCTAGTACAGCTTCAAGCGCTGACGCCCACTTATCGAGTGTACTTCCGTCGCATGTCTTAAAAACGATGGGTTTTCCCAATGCTGTCATATATCTTCGGCTTTAGACTTGGAAATCGGGCTGTGCTCATTACTGCAATTGATATTATACTGCAATTGATATTATGCTGCAGTGTTTGTGCCTCGCTCTTTGATACCGCGGATAGAATATGTGGCTGTACTGCATCGAATATAAAAGGATTGCGAGGAAGTTATTAGCAGTATTCATCGTTTTCGCCATCCTTAACCTTTTCGGCTTCAGCTTGTTCACCATCGACTTCCCTGCTAGTGTGATGAACAACCCTCACGAACCCGATCATCAGGGAAAAGGCAAGTCTGCAAATCTAACACCGCATGAACCTCCAGATTATAACAATTCTTCCTTGACAGAGGGCCGAATCGGTGACGGATTGGATAGGCCCCAACAAGAGCCGGAAACCTTGGCTGGTGAGGCAGAGGAGTTATGGATTCGGTTTTGGGACACTGCAGATACGGATCTCCTCACCAAGATCATTGACCTACACCACCGGGCACTTCAGCTCAGCCCAACAGGACATCCCTATCGCCCGCGAGCGCTTCTTAAGCTGGCCGTTTCGCTAGTAGCGCGTGCACGTGTGTCTTCTGACCCTGATAATATGGCGACGATCAACGAGGTCGTTCGGATGGGTCGTGAAGCTCTCTCCCTTTGGCCTGCTGATGACTGCGAAAGAGACGGTCCGCTTATCTTGTTGGCTGAGGCACTTAGGTCGCAATTTTTAGTGACTGAATCTGCCAACGCAGAGACAGCGTTGGAGGCAATTTCCCTGTATAGAGAGGCTCTCCCCTATTTTCCCATTGGGTCGAGTCCTTACCGCGAGACCATTCTTGATCGCTTCGCAAGGGCTCTCAAAGCTAGCTGGAAAGGGATGAGCAATATAAATGATCTGCCGGAGGCCTTTTCCATTCAACGGGAACTACTATCATATCATTCAAACGACGGTCCTGAACGCGTAGAGATTCTTTGGGGGCTTTTAGTCATCTGTGGTAGCTATCCTGTACAAACAGCTGATCTTGCAATCCTTGACGAGTACATCTATGCTTGTCGGGAATTGCAGCGACTTCTCCCAGATAGTCACAATTTTCATCAGATTGCAAAAATGGGATGCTCTACAGCTTTGATGATGCGTTATAAGTTATCCGGAAACCTAGAAAACCTGGAAGAAGCTACTATGCTACAGAGAGCGGCGCTAGCCATGCTACCTCCTACAAGTTTGGACCACCTTGATTGGGAAAATGAACTCGCAAATGCACATCTTAGCCTGTTTATTAGCACAGGTGACGCAGATAAGTTAGCGCAGGCTATTGCTTCCTTTAGAAGTATTCTGGGAGCACGACTGGCTGGAGATCCACATCGGGGAGAGGCTCTCGATAATCTTGCGTCGGCGCTCCGAATTCGCTTTCAGCAGACGGGAGACCTAGGATACCTAATAGAGGGGAACAAGCTCCACGAACAGGCTATCATACTCCACCCGCCTGGGCACCCTGCTCGCCAGGTGTCTCTTAACTCCCTCGCTAACGGGCTCATGATGTTGCATCAGCATCAATCGACACCCTCCTCCTTAGATCGAATCCTAGCTCTCAGGCGAGAATGCCTTTCGCTGACGCCCCCGGGACAGCCTGAGCGCGGTGCTGCTGTGAGCAGCCTTGCTGCAACGCTTTCCGCTATATATCGCAGGGATGGAGACATAAGCGCCATTTCTGAGTCTATTCCCCTTCATAGAGAGGCGTTGCTGCTTCACCCAATCGGACATCCCAGTCGCTCAGCCTCTGTCGGGGTTTTTATTGACGCATTAATTCTTCGGCATGCAGAGTTTCACAGCGACGAAGACATAGATGAAGCACTTGCACTGGTTCTGGATGAGATATTGAATATGCCAGATAGTCACCCAAATCGATTTTTGTTTCACTCTACTGCTGCAGACCTTTTTCTCACCAAGTCGGCACGATATTCATGGGAAGGCGCTCTTCATCACATTCTCTTGTCAGCAAAGGATTCAGCTGTACCGGCGCGGCGGCGATTAGACTGGCTGCAAAAATCAATCAAACACATCGAGTTTTCGGATTGGATTACGACGACCGAAGAAAAACAGTCTCGCCAACTCCTTGAGCTCTATTTGGAACTTATTTCGCTGCTCCCACGAGTCGCACACTTTGGACTGGATGCAACGTCAAGGTTGAGAGAAGTGGGTTTGATCGACGAGTGGGTCTATCGTCTAGCTGCTATGCGAGCCATATACATGTCAGAGTATGCAACGGCTGTTGAGATCCTGGAGGAAAGCAAGTCTGTGTTCTGGGAACAGGCTCTCCGTCTACGTGCTCCCCTGCTTGATCAGCTTCCTGCGGATGAAAAGCGCGAACTGAAGGCTCTGCTTCACCGACTAGAGCAAGACAATACGTCAGGTATTCACGATCAGATGGTGCTGGAAGCGGAGGTCGAAGAGCGACGTCATACCAATGCACGTTTGGAACGAATCATTGACGACATCCGAGCACGACCTGGGTTTGGACGCTTCCTGAAAACACCTTTGTACGAAGACCTTACTGTTGCCGCAGCCGCCGGTCCTGTTGTACTCCTTTTCCCTGCACTTGACAATTGTCTCGCCATCTTCATTCAAAACGTTGGCGGCTCTCCTGTATGTGGCAAGCTAGAAATTATTACGGCCAGCAAATTACGAGAACTCAGAATTCAACTTCCGCATTCTGGTTTACGTGATCAGAATCAGGCTACTGCAGGTTACTCGGAGGAACGTGCCATCCGTGTCGCACCCGCCACAAAAAGGGCTTTAGGACCGTACGCCATCCTCAAAACAATATGGTCATTGATTGTGGGACCTCTCATATCAGCGCTTGACATACCAGTGAGTGAATTTAGGTGCAAACCGCTCCTTGTGACGCTGTCTAAATAAATACTTTCTATAGAAGTCTAAGGGGAGAGACCGCCCGAGAGTTCACTGGATTCCATTTGGGGACTTCTCTTATCTTCCTCTTCACGCAGCAGGAGTATACGAAGGACAAGACCTCATATGTGCAGCGGACTACGTGGTGTCTTCCTACAGTCCCTCTCTGTCCGCGTTGATAAAATCTAGACAAAACTTTTCTCATACTGGCATACCACGCGAACAACTGAAAGCGTTACTAGTCGGTGAAGCGAATGCCCCTCTCTTGACACCCCTGGAGAGTATCGAGGAAGAGATCAACGTTGTTGCCTCGATAGCCTTATCCGCTTCTGTATCTGTTGTAAATGATATTGATGCGGTGGCTCTGACTAAAAATATCCTCAACGACCTTCCTTCTGTCCACATCCTGCATTTGGCTTGCCACGGGTGCCAGAATCGTTCCGCGCCACTTCAGAGCCACTTCGCATTACGTGATGGGAGACTGGACGTATCAACGCTTATGAAGCTGGATCTACGAAACGCTACTTTTGCCTTCCTCTCTGCATGCGAGACGGCTAAGGGTGATCCTACAAAGCCTGACCAGGCCGTTCATCTTGCGGCATCAATGCTTTTTTGTGGCTTCCGTAGCATTATTGCGACGATGTGGTGAGTTTCTTTTGAGCTCTTGAATATACACCTCATAAAATGACTTCTTTTCAAAGGACGATGGGAGATATTGATGGGCCTGTCGTGGCGCAGAAGGTGTATGAAGAGCTATTTTCTCTCGAGCAGCTTGGGTTGGACGACATACCTTATGCACTAGATGCTGCAGTTCAACAGCTGAGAGAGCGAGGTGCTTCTCCAGGCCAATGGGCGACTTTCGTACACATCGGTGCATAAAAATATGTAAAATTATTGACAAAGAAAAAACACAGATTACGGAAGTGATATAGTACAATCAACCAATACCGCTAAGGTGTTTTGACTTCGTATTAATCTAGCGCCTAGCCTTGCACGGGTATTTGAAATAAGTCCAAAGTCTTGTAGACGGTACTTTAGAGTTATGCCAAAGATTGTGTTAAAAAGTGCTTCACATGTTTATTTTTGACCTCTCCCCTTGTTCTCCACGGGCTTCAATATCACCAAAAGTCCATCTGAGTGCGCGGAAAAGATTCCGTCTACGATTACCACGTCCGGGTCCGGGTCTGTGCGGAACTGACTGCCGATGCTCGCAGTCCGTCGTTCTCGTGCAGCACGGGTCATAGTCGTCTTTTGTGCTCGGCCGACATCTCCTGCTCTGTTTGAACTGACGTCAATCGCGCCATTCTCGTCTGCTTCACGTCGTTGCCGGCTCCCAGACTCTCTCCTCCTGTAGTCAGCCAGACTTTTGTGAGCCTCTTAGTTCTTCCGGATGAAGTGACAAAAAATCGCACCGAGAGTTTCTCCCACTAAGTACCACCCCAAAACGGCCGTACCCGAACCCACCGCCGGCGCCGAGCCCACCTGCGCCCGCATCCCATCCCTTGACAGCCTCGAGCCATGATCTTACTAGACGCTCATCCCGCGCACGAACAAAGTCGAAGAACGATCTTCCTTGAGCTATCGGAGGTAGTAGACGAGTATTACTCATGTATGAGATGGTCAATGTGCGCGAGAAGCGGTCTAAGACCACTGCTAATCGCAGAGAACGCTTCGGCAAGGGGGGGTATGATAGTGGTTGGATTGAAGATGGGAGGTGAGACCCCTCGTTCAACGGATGATGGGACTCGTCGTTGGATGATGGCTCTTGTGATGATTCTTCAGATTCTTGGTCAAGTAGTTGTGTTATATTGGTTGAGGACGAGGGTGAGAGGACTCGATCGGCAGGTGCCGAGCTTGGTTCTGGTGGAGCTGGCTCGTTTATTACCCGTTCGGGGACCCATTTCTTTGTACAGGCCGAAGAAGCGTTAGGTTGTAAAAGAAGTGGACTACTGGAGTATGCTTACGTGGAACGCGAAGTCTATGGCTTCAGGAGCTACTATATCTACCTCAGTTGCAGTAGCTATTGTATGCATAGCCCCAGGTCCTGGAACAGCAAGAGTGATGCTTCCAACAACTACATCTTCCACAACTGTCCGGGACTGAATTGAATGGTGAGTCAACTACGCTAAAACCTTTTTACGTAAAGAGAGAAAGGACATACGGCGGCGACGAGAATAAAACCTGATGTATATTCGGCTCAATTTGCTTGTATTAAGAGGAGATATTGTCCATACGGACCTTTCTCTGGGTCTTTATGCCGAAGATGTAGATAAGCTATTGTTGCAGCTTTGTCATTCAAAATAACCGACCTGTTGTTGCCACATCAGCAATCACTAGTCAAGCGTCGGGCCTCTGTCATACGCACAGGTGCGAAAGTTGGGACTGGTCTGCCTCGTCTGGACGCAGCAAGGTCAACGGAGAAGTACCGACGAGTTCAGAAGGCTCATAGCCTGCGTTTACATAAATAGCTTTGATGAGAACTCTTACGTTACGTTAGAATAGGCTGAAGATTTTACCAAGTAGGTCCAGACAAGATTCGCTGACATATTTCCAAGTTATCTGAAAAAACATGGCAATGTGTCCGTGTTATGGTGATCGGAGGGAGTCAGACGACAAGGCGGGGATTTACGAACAGCAGGAGATAAATCCACTACACATACTGTTACACGGAGTTGAGATGGCATTATCTGGGTTTGTTCAACCACTTACTGAACGAGATGGCTGGGTTTTTACGAGGCATAGTGCACGAGTAGAGTGCAGGCGAGTGAAATGATGTTTAGGATGAGGGGAAAATGATGATAGTCTAAGAGATTTATGGGCAGTACCCCTGAGTGAGAAGAGCGCAGGAAACAAAGTGGAGGAACATATAAAGGCGCGACAAACACACGGACAAATAACATCACGATAGTCCTCCCCCCTGCAGGGGTTCTGGCCCGCAATTATGAAAGGCTACTTATTGGTGGCGGCCATCCGTGTTGAACGCGCTTGTGATTTGTCTGACAGCCGAAACGTTGATGGCACATGCAGGTCAGCCAGATGCTCCGACGCAGTAAAGCCATCAGAAAAGTGGTAGGAAGCCTGCATAAAGGTAGGCTGACGGAGTTTGCGAGAGCCATGGATGAAAACAAAGGCAAAGTGAATATCATCTGCCAGCTGTGGACTGAATGTGGGTGGACCTAGACCTGGGTAAGTTGGTTCGCCGCCTTGAGCCACGCGGAAACGATGCAGATGATAAAGCCGTTTATGGGCTTTGGGCTGCTTCTAGATTCCAGGCCAGTCGGCGTTCAACCTCGCGGGCTACGGATGGCTCGAATACTACATACTACTTATGTCACGAGCAGATTGGTGCGGTGGGAAATGTTGAATGAAGGCTGAACCATTGCGAGGCGAGGCAGCCGTGAGATGTACCGTTCCACAGTTCTAGAAAGACATATTTATATCAATTGACTACGTAATATGCCATGTATACGCACACGTCAGTAGCACTGACTGAATGGGTTCATTATATGCCAACGAAATTAGAGTCAGGAACTTCATAGACCTAAGTATTTGTTATCGCCATCCGGGCCTTCTCGATCAATGACTGAGGGCGGTTTGAATAGTTGTATCTCACCGGCGGTATCTTTTCCTTTACGCCGAAGGCTCTTGAATGCCTTACAACGATCAGGGAGTGGATAACCTTTCATTTATCCTGTTATCTATGCAGACAGTCTGTGATGCTATGCCAATACCCTCACCATTCTATGCTTACCAATTTCTCCGTTTCCAGCCTTCAATCGTCTCATGCCCTCATCGTTTGCTTCTGGGTTTGGAGCCTAACGCTCCAACACCCTTCCTACAGGGAAAACATAAATCCACTACACCAATGCTTGTGTAGAACCACGAACATAGTGCCAATATCGCGTAGACCTCGGAGTCAAAGCTTGTGGAGGTCCGCCTGTTGCGCATGCGGCAAGTGTGGTGGTAAGCATTTGGTGAAAACGAATCTCGCGGAGGGTCCGATCAGGAACTTTTGAGAACCGGGTAAGCGAACGGCGAAAACCGACGCCCAAGACCTGAACTGAGACCGGAGTTGACTGGAGACCCCTGTTTTCAGAGAGTTGGTAATAGATATACCACGTACTTATTATCCGAGGTTCTAGCATACATAGGAATTCTGTCATTTTTAGATTCCATAGATGTTTCAGACGTATTAGAAAGAAGTACGTAGCCAAACACAGAGGGGTGTATCCGGAACAGATTATACATGAGGCATGCGAATTTGAAGAAAAAGCGGAGTATAACATTGGAGAATGGAGAGGGCTAGGTAAAAGAGACGTCAGCCATGGCATCGCTTAGTCACGAAGCGTCTTTCGCGTGCTTCAGTATAATGAGGAGCCCGTCAGAATGTGCCGAGAAGATACCGTCCACAATCTTCACGTCTGGATCGGGATCCGTGCGGCGCTGTCCGCCCACACTGGCCATCCGCTGTTCTCGTGTGGTCCGCGCAGCAGTCGTCTTCTGTGTCCGGCCGACGTCTCCAGAATTGCCGACGTGGATGTCGGCCGAGGTGGCTTTCTCGTCGGCATCGCGTCGGTGCCGACTTCCTGACTCTGTTCTTCTGTGGTTGAGAGACAGTTGTGTGAGTTCTCAAATCGACGGGCGGGAAACGGAACGGAAAGTAAAAGCCGGAACCGGACCTAGAATTTCGCCCGCCCGGCACTAGCCCGAACCGACCATATCCAAACCCACCGCCTGCACCAAGCCCGCCCGCACCCGCATCCCATCCTTTGACAGCCTCAAGCCACGCCCTGACCAGCCGCTCGTCACGCGGGCGAACGAAGTCGAAAAACGGCTTCCCATAAGCTGTAGGCGGAAGAAGACGCGTGTTGCTCATATACAAGATGGACAGTGTACGCGAGAAACGATCTAGAACTAACGCCAAGCGGGGGGATAGCCTTGGAAGCGGTGGATATGGAGGAATTGGCTTGGACAGAGAGAAGGGATAAGACTCGCTATCCGGTGAAGACACTTCAGAGACCTCATCTGGTTCTGGGTTGAGTAGCGTGGATATTTTGGCAGATGAAGATGCTCCGAGGGCTCGAGGGATGGCCACTTCTGGCTGAACCACCAGGGACGCTGGTTGATTTATAACATCTTCAGGAGCCCATTTCTTTTTTTGGGATCAGAAGTATATCACATTAGCAACAAAGGCATAGTATCAGAGTACACTCACATGATACACAAACTCCATTGCTTCAGGAGCGACGATGTTCACCTCAGCTGCAGTGGCAATTGTATGCATTGTGCCAGGCCCTGGGAGAGCGAGGGTAATACTGCCGACCATGACGTCCTCTACGGCTGTATGGGACTAGAAAGGGGTAAGTACACATCCGTGTGTGCGAGAAAAATCAGGCGATCAAAAACATACAGCGGCAATGAGGATGTACCCTTTTCTTTTTGGTCAGACTGTGCAAGGTGAGTGCGTGGGACTTCATTCATGCACACCTTTCGCCGGGTTTTTATGCCGCATGCGCGTGTATGCTACATTCGCGGCTTTATCGCCCATAATGGTTTTTCTGTCGTCGCCGTGTCAGCAATAAATCGGCGCCTAGTTTTCTCATACACACAAGTGTAAACGTCGCCCCTGATCCATGTCATCTGGATGAAGGAAATCTAGCACAGAAGCTCCAATAAGCTCGCTGGATTCATAGCCTGCACTGAGCGGTGGTAAGAAAATCGACATTCTTCTGGTGCAACCTGTTGGCTTCACCTATCAAATCTGTGCAAGATTCGCTGACATAGGTCCAATTTATCTGGGGGATGATGGGACGCCGTTAAGTCAAAGATCTGGTAGTTGAAATGTGGGCAACAAACGGTTGAAGACAAATCCACTACGGATACTGGACGTGTACAATGTGTCAGCACAAGTTGCAAAAGGCTGAGGCTTGGGTGGTGACGCACTGAACGAGGCGACTGGGGATTTGCGAGGCATAGCGCGCGGAGGAGACACAGAGAAAGGCGACAGTAGTGGGGTAAAGATAAAATGAGTAAGGGTGGGTATCCTTGTATGGGTGGCAGCGTAGAAAGGAGAACAAGACGGCGAAAGTTGAAGTATGGCTGAGCCGAGGGCTCGGAGTTGGTGGGTACTTGTCTCCATTAATTGATGGCGCAAACGTTACTTCGCTGGATTCGCTTGCGCTTTACGTGATGCACGATCGATTTTATTTTCAGCCATGCCCGCGTTTGGCTAAAGTTTCACGAGAAAAAGTGGTGGCTGAATTGGCTCAACGGTTGCCAGGGACGAGGAGAGAATCGAGAAAACGCGGCGTTGAAGAATCGATAAGTCAGTGCTCAAAACAAGTAAATATGCAGTACTGGTGGTAGTAGAGGTGCTGAACAGAAGATGGTACATCACGCAAAGATTCCTTCTGGCCGCATTTTAGTTATATGCACATAAGTGCTTCTGTTAGAGTGCGTTTATGGTCAGCATCACGCTCAACGCTAGATTCAATATTTGGATTTTTTTTCAAAAAAATTCTGACGTAAGTAAGGAATTGTTAGTAAATCGGTAGTAAGTAATCTTAGTGACAAGTCCTGAAAGGGCATGCGTGAAATGTCCCGAGAATTACAGCACCGGCAAAAGGAGATAGAGGCGGCAAAAGAAGCGTAAGCGATTTCATACAATGAAGCCAAAGAAGACCCTCACTCAGAAGATGTTGTTCCTTACCAGCTTACTTGGATACCGTGAGACGAAGGAGACCACTGTCGGGCCGCAAGAGCCTGAGGACTTTTGAGATCCAGGTTACACAGCCGAGTAGACGAGACGACGGGCGGCCGTGTCAGGTAAGAGGATCAGAGGTTTGAGGCGCTGGTGAGAGTTGCATGAAGAAGAGTTGGATCAATCAATTTGACATTTCTTAAACTCTACACTGATTAAGGCTGAGAAACGCTCGGACTCTGAACTTGACTTTAAATTTGATCATTCTCCTGGCTCGTCTGAGTACTATAGATTGTCCCAACAAGGTAGCTCGTATTATAAGCAGCTTACCGTGCCTTCCTTTAAGTACAGTATATATATATATATATACTGTACAACGTTCCTACTTGTAGTATCCGCTACAAAGCATAAGAAGGTTAGAAAACCGTACTAAAGTAAGCAATAAGTGTGCGATTACTTAGACGACGGCACGGACGCGTGAATCTTACTCTGGTTCCTACGTTTCTCACGTTCACCACAACTCTCACCAGACCCTCACCGAACGCGACAGACTCGCTGCTCTACCTCAATCTTGACCTCCAGTGAGCAAGAACCCCAAATACTAGTTACAAGAAAGTATGCAAGCACCTCAAATGGGCGGAAACGCCCCTATGGGTGGTCCAATGGCTCAGGGAATGCAGGGAATGCCCATGCAGGGCATGGGCGGGATGCAGGCCATGCCAGGGACCATGGGTGTGCCGCCAGGTATGCAAATGCCACAGCAAATGGGTGCACCAATGGGCGGTATGCTCGGCGGCGGCATGGGTGGCGCTGGTGGTATGGGCGCGGGTGGCCTTGCCGCCGGAGGTATGCCCATGGGGGGCACGATGGGTGCGCCGCCGCAGATGGCCATGTCCCACGGCGGGCCCGACATGCCGCCTCAGCAGCAGGCGTGTCTGCGCTATCCTGACCCGCTGGGCTTGCAGAATGATATGCCGCCGGAGAGGGCGGTGGAGATGCTTCAGCGCGCGTCGGCGCTCGCACAGGAGAAGCCGTTCGTGTGGGCATACATCGACCGGCCGCAAGGCGTGTTCGATATTACATGGTCATTTAACGGCATATACTGACATATTGCCTTGGTTCAGATAACTCCTTATTTCTCGTGTTTTTTCCTCGCGAAAACAGTCCGCCCAATGACGGCCTTCGTTATCTAGAGAAGGAGACGCGGTTCGTAGTGCCTGCAGGCCCTGAACGGGTAAGTGCGCTGTCTCGTGTCCAACTAGGGCGTTCTGCTAAACATGCTTTTACGCTAGCAACTGGAAATTTCTGAATCCAGATATGGCTTTATACCTGGCGGGGGAGAACCCAGCGCGTCTCGTATACGCAGACGCTTCCGCCTCGTCAAGGGCGGTAACTCTCAACTCGTCCTTATTTGGTACACTCGCGGACAGGGAGCACGTACGTGTCTATTTGTACGAACAACGCGTTGGTGATCTCAACAACCTTCACAGCTATCCCCCCTCCGCTCAGCACCCAGCCAGTTCGTCCATATCCTCTGCCACCCATCTCCCAGCCACCAGTGTGGGTAGCCGGCGAACGCGCCGGGCAGCGCTACTTCGGCCCTAATCCCAGCGCCCCTGGCCCCGCAATCCCCAAGCAGCCGAACCTGCCCCCAGGCGTGGTCCCGCCGATGCCCGGTGCGCTCCCGCCGAACGTCATGCCGGGGCAGATGGGTGACCAAGCCGCGCTCTTTGCGCGCCAGGCGATGGAGCACCGCCGCGTCGCTGCGGCGGGCATTCCCCAACCCGGCGGGCCGCAGGGCGTCGGTGGCCCACATGCACCCCCGCCTGGTGCACACCCTGCGGCAATCCAGGGGCAGCAGGCGATGTTGCCCGAAGAGGACGATGAGAGGGGCGTGTCGACGAGGAATGTTGCCGCGGCGAGGTACGCGCGGAATCATGAGTGGATGAATGAGGTGTTTATGTACGCTGCATTCGGTCCGTATTTTTTTTCTCTTCCTTGTTACCTCTGCTTGAGTCTTAATTATTGTGCGTTTGATAGGAGACAAAGCACTTGCAACGAAATCGAAACCATTGAAGGAAGTTTTCAACAAGAATGAACTCGCAGCACAACTGGTATGTTACATTCCTCTGTTGTACCTCATTCCCTAACGAATCAATTCATAACTTCAGGAAAAGCTCGAGAAAGAGGTAGAAGAACTTCAGGCCAAGAGCGACGCTCGTCAGCAAGCCACTGCACAGGCTCGGTTACACCAGCGTAATCCAAGCGACGCATCAATGAGCGCTCCGCCTGTTGGTGTGACTGATACGTAGTACTTCTACCTCGCTACCTTTATGTTCTTGGTGTTGTCTCTCCGATTTTTTGTAATTTATGCTTGGCAGTATCGTAACCAAAAGCATGACTATTGCAACCTATGCAAATAATACAATGTAGAACCTTCACGACCTCCTCTTCTTCGATATCTTTCCATCTTCTTCATCTGCTTGTCTCTTGCTCTTCTTCCCTGCTATGCGCATATATTCTCTCCTTTCCTCCTTCTTCTTTCCCTCCTTGGCCTCGTCCTCCTTGGCCATCTTCTTCCGGTGCACCTCTCTCCTCTCCTCTTGCTTCTCTCTCCGGCGAGCAACTTGGTCCTTCCGCAGCGCGCGCATCTGCTGGATGACCGCAATCGCGCGCCGCTCCTCTGGCTCCAGCACGACCGCGCGCTTTTGAAGATATGTTTGCTTCTTCTGTGGCGCCATCTGTCGTGGCTTGCTCGCGAACGGTAGCGCCGCTTGCAGCTTTTGTGGCACCTTCAATGGGTTGAAGCGCCGTGGCGCACGCTCAACCTTTTTATAGGTTGAGTTCACGTTGAGGGGTGTTTTGAGGCCTTCATCACGCCGAACTTGGCCAGTCAGGCGCATACCTGACCAACGTGTCTTGTCCGAGAGTAGAAGTGAAGTGACCGGGTTGTAGTACTTGCGGGGTTGTATGCTGTACCATGCACGAAGGAATATAATGTCTGCCAGATATCTGAGCGTGTGCTGCTTAAAAATTGGGAGCTTTGATACGCACCACTCATGAGCACCTTGTCCTCAAATGTTGCTCGTAACGCGCCGTCAGGCTTGGGTAATGCCTTCTTGATCTGCCCGCGAATACCGGATACAGTCCGAACGTGTGCGCCCTCAAACTTAGCTACTTCAAGTGCCGAATTGAACATGTCCTTGATGAATGCCGTGTTTTTGAAAATCTTATACGGCACACCAGTAAGCTTGAGTTTCTTCACAATCTTCGTCGACCGATCAACGTCGAGTACGACGCCCGTCGCTGCGATACGGAAACCCGGAACGGCGCCAGAGAGCGTATTGAACGCGCAGAAGCCAGTGTTTGGGAGTGCGACAGGTGCATAGAAAGACGCGTAGCAGTGCATATGCTCAGGGGTGTACTTGAGCATGCGCATGCGGATCGAGTGGTCATCAAGTGCGTAAATAGGCGCGGTCTGGAAGCGTCGCCAACCCATGCTTAGAATGAGAGGGTCGTTCGTCTTCAGTGTGCGAGCGTGCCACCTATGCCGCTTTATGCGGACTTGAAGGAATGCGAGTCGTTCCTCCGCAGGAAGTAAACCACCAACCAAGATGGGGTAATGTGGGTCGAAATGCTCGACAAGCTCACATGGAACGTTATGCAGTTCAAGGCGGACGTACACGCCTGGGCGGTAACCTTCGACCAAGGCTCGGGCTTCAGGGTCGTCGATGCCTTCAAATTCAGCCCGGTTCAAAGCAAGCTGACGAGAAATCTCGTCTTTTTTCTCATCGTAGAAGGTGTCTGCCTTGGCACTTTCAGGATCATCGTACTGTTCGTCAAACTTGCGTTTGAGTGCGGCCTTTTTGGCAGCGAGATCTTGTGCTTTCTTCGTCGAGTTGTCCTGGCCGTCACCATCCTCCATAACATCATCTCCGCTCTCCGCCTCGAGATCGACAAACCCACCCTCCCCGATATCTTGGTCGCCGTCCCCACCACCTGTGATGAACAATCCTCGAATTGAGTCGAGCATCTCTTCATCTTCCCACTGTTTCAAGACGGCATCTTCGAGGCTGAGCTTTGTCATATCCAGCTCCTCCTCAACTGAGCTCTTCTTCTCCTGCGACTCTTTAGGTTTGAAGAAATCCTCGTCGTCTTCCTTGTCTTCATCCTTGTCAGGTTCTGCAGCTAATTCTGGGGATGTACCGCGTAAAATTTTCTCGGGAGTAAATGACGACGAGTAGATGAGCTTCATCCAGTTCTTGCGCTCATTTTTCCGTGAGAATTGATTGAATGAGTCTCGGGCTTTGTCAGCAAGGTTTGCTTTCCACCTGGGTGTATTCTCTTCGTCGCTTTCGTCTTCTTCTTCGTCAAAGCCTTCGTTTTCGTCTTCGTCGCCACCGAAAACAGGTATTGGCCTTGAAGACGTGATACCATCAAACTCCTGATCGTCGAAGCCAAGTTCAGAGTCGCTGTCCGCAAAGTCAACATCCCCACCATCCTGCTCTGCTCCTTGTGTGATATATCTCCTTCCTTGCCGAGGGCCTGTCCGACCAGTGTTGATTCTTCCTCCGCCATTTACCTCATCATCAACCGCACCGTCTTCATCATCCCAGTCCTCTTCGTCCTCATCCTCCTCGTCTAGTCCATCTTCCTCCTCGTCATCACTCTCAGAGTCTTCGCTTCCATCGTCCTCTTCTACAATAGGCAGTCGTGAGGGTCCAGCCTCGAGCTCGAGTGCTCCTTTCGAGCTACCGAAGAGCCGTATTTGACTCTTTGCCACTTGACTGTCGAGTGTATCCTGAGCATCCTGCAAGTCCATCACCATCTGCTCTCCTTCACCCTGCGGTACTAGATGGTTACAATCAGACACGCCACGTAATTTGGAGAAGGCGACCTACATACCATCTTCATTTCCTCTCGTGAAGCTACCCGGAACGTTGATCCACACTGCGTCCTTATCATACATAACCCCACCAACATCACTCATAGGTGCGTGAACAAGCAACTTTCGCTTCTCGCTTAGTTTTCTCCTCTTTTCACTGTCGGCGTCTGGCATAGGACATGGGTCTCCCAGTGCCTCTATTTTATGGATGTCCATATCTCCCACACCAGGTATGTGTACCTTCATCGACGGTCGGAGGTGCGTGCCACGGATGTAGCCGTAAAGAGTAACAGTTCTATCGCATTTACTCTCCGAAGAACGTACAAGCTCGCGAGAAGTGAGGTCCTCCAGCCGGTCGACAAGAATATAGGGATGTGAATTGCGGAAGACAAGCGGACGGAATTTCATGACGCCAATGAAACGAGAAAGGTTGAGGATCTCTGTATCCGGGTATCGTCCGTTGAGTACGCCAGAAAGGTAAAAGAGTTTTGCGCCCTGATAGATTTCGGTCCAAAAACGACGCTTAAGAAGTTTTTTGGTGTCCTTAAGTGTGGCAGCTTTCTTGATGAGGTCAAGGTGTGTGAGCACACCAATGACTTTGGGAAAGCCATGCGATTGGAGAATGTTGAGGAATTCAAATGTTTCCTGTATCAATACGGTTAATCGGTTGAAAGAGTAGTCATGTCAGGTGTGCGTACCATTTCAAAGCCGAACGAACCATCTATCATAAGTAAAACCAAGTCCGCAACCTTTCCTATGTCGATCATGGAGTTCAGATCATTGTTGCACTCAACAAAAGTCAAACGACGCTTTTTCCCCGCAACTACGGTAATGGGGCCTTTGGGCTCGCTGATAGTTTGCTTTGTATACCTCCGAATAAGTGATTTCAGGAGTGTAGTCTTACCCACTCCTGGGGGTCCCACAATAGCGACAACGACTGGGGGTGGGGCGTCGTCGGGGGTACGATTTACCAGAGGAACGTGTAGGCGCGTCTGATCACGCTCCGCTGTACGGCGACCTTGCCTCTCAGCACGTCTCCCAGATTTTGGTGCAAACGCCTGTCCAAACAATATAAACTTTGAGTCAGGTAAAAATACATGGAGATTGCTGCGTACCTTTTCGTTGAAGGCGCCATGGTGCTTCTCCTTGCCCTTTGCCTTTGCCTTCTTTTCTGCCTTTGAGCCAGATTGCGAGGCATGATGCGCCTTATGTGTATGGTCACTATTCATATGTCCCAGGCCAGATTCCGAATGTAGCAGTGACCAGTCGGCGAAAGTAAAGAAAAAAGCAGTCACGTGTTTACGGCTAGGCGCTCGCTCAGTCAGAAGTCCAGCGCAGCCAGACTACAGCTATGCATCATCACATCAATTCTTTGCTGTAGCTTCCGTTCTATCATTGCAAACACTATGGAGTGAGTCTCCCAATTCGATATCCATTTAGGTCACTGGTTGATGTACGGAACTTCTAAAACGGTGATGGGGGACGTTTGAGTATTTGTATCATTAAGCAATAGTAAGCGAAGTGTGACAAAATGCACCAATAAATGCAGTTTTTTTTTTTCAAGAAAAGTGTGACATAATACACGATCACGTGAGGTGACACAAGCGAATTGGTTCGTTGTTTGGTTTCAGTTGGGGCACGCTTCTTATTCTCTGCCGTTGTTGTCGCCGTCGTCGTCGCTGTCACGCACAACCTCACCTTCGTTTCCCTTCCCACTCACCCATCAGCGATACCTACAGTCACAATGAAACCTTCGCGCACCACTGCGCGTTCTCAGAAGACGGTCGCACCCACTCTGGAGCTGTCAATCAGAGGCGACGAGCTCGAACACGACCGCATCCGTCTTGAGCACAACCTACAATACACTGATCTCTCCCTCCACCTTTCTTCGTCCGCATCTGTACCTTCCGACAATGAATTAGATGCCGCGTCCTCAGAGCCTGAATCTGTTGAATTCGGGCGACACGCCCCACCAGTAGGGGGATTCCGGAGCTTCGACGACGGACTTGACAGCAATTCACCACCCCATGGGTGGTCATACCGCACGGATGGCGATGAATCTGCTGCAGGTGTTCATCCTTATGGACACGAGTCGTTATCAACTGCGGCGCATCATGCCAGTGCACTCACTCTTTCGGCTGGACTTGGTGGACGTGGGTCACGACGCGACCGTGGAGATGTATCTGTCAGCGGCGCTGAGTATGACCCTGAGAGGCGGTTACAAGATATGATTGCAGGCATTGGCAGCAAATTCAGCGCACTCGATGATGCGTCCAACTTGAAGTTTTCTGTAAGTCTTGTCACATATTGCAATACGTAATTCGTTGCCTCACAGTCATCCTTCCTCTTCACCCCCTGAAGAATGCCCAAGCTATTGGTTTTGATCCTCTCGTGGTTGACAATAGTGTTGACCTCGATAGATATCTCGGTTCGGGGGGTCAGGGAGGCTCACCACCTTCATTAACCCGCATTCGGTCTCCACCCTCTTCGGGTCCCACCACCCCGACTTCGGCTCGCACATCACCTGCCATTGGGCGACCAAAGCTCGCCGATCAGCTCCAGCGTACATTTTCTCCCAAGCGACCCGGCGTGGGCAGCCCCCGTACTGCCCCCGTTCAGCTACGCGAGCATGTCTCTCCTGGTGGACGATTGAGACTTTCCGCAAAACAACGCGCCCAGGAAGTCGAGGAAGAGGAAGACTTCATGCCTACTCCTAAGCCGCGCAGGTACAAGCACGCTTCCTCCAAGTCTCAGCCCGAAGTTCAACTCCAACCTCCTACTCCTTCAAATGGCGAGTCGACGTTTACTCGTGCTGCGCACCGCCTTGGCGCTGATATTGAGCGCGAACGTGATGCAGCAGCAGCAGCCGCTTTGGAGGAGCGCAACGCACAACGCAAGGCCCGCCATCCGCGCGCTGCCACCGACGCATCAGGCCCGCGAACTACCAAGGGTATTGCACGAGGTGACAAGAATACTGCTGCTACAAGCGGGTTGAAGACTACGGGTGATACGTCAATGAACAAGTCAGGGCTGAAGCTGCCAGACATCACGGGCCTCACAAGTGCCATCATGACACCTGCGAAGGGCACAAGGGAGTATAGGAGGCTACGTGAGAGCGAAGGAGTTCGTGAAGTCGAAGGTAGCAACATTTATAAAATTTCAATTTGTAACATCCGCTTATCTATGCCAACAGCCCGCCTGATCACTGCGTTTAACACACTTCAAGTCAAACTTTCAGCTATTGAAGCCGAGAATAGCGTTTCTCGCCGGCGAGTGCATGAACTTGAGCTCGAGCTCGAAGCTTGTAAGCAGGATGTTATTCGTGAGCGTACCCGTATCATGGAGCGCGAGGAGAAAACTGTGCGAGAACGCCGTCGTGCCAACCAGCAGGAAGCTGACGATGCCGAGCAACGGTATAAGCTCGTCGTCGAAGAAAAGAAGGGTGAGCATCATCCGACTGATGCTAACGTACTTTTACTGACGACTTTCTTTTAGCTCTGGAGTCTCTCATTTCTTCCCTCCGTCAGCATCTATCTCGATTGACCTCGGAGCTATCAAGCCATAAGTCTTTGCTCGAGGATTTGCGCACAATGCGTGAGCGTGATACACGCGAGGCACAGGAGAAGTTCGCGGAGATTGAGCGACTACAGGCCGAGGTCGAGCGGCTTTCGGGCGAAGTCGAGGTTCTTCGTGATGTTGCTGAGCAAGGAGTACGCGAACGCCGCTTTGTTCGTGAGGAGCTTTCTCGTGAAAGCGCCGGAATGGACCGTTCAGATAATGAGGAGAAAGAAGAGCAATCTATGCTCCCTACTACAGGTAGGTATCGCCGCCCGCCTTCTCCGCGAGATGACGGCAGTGTTGTTGGTCGCTCTTCGCGCTCGCCGTCGCACCCCTCGCTTTCCCCCCTTATGCTCAGTCAAACAATGCTCACCGACCGTGCAACGGCAGACCCCGATTCCTTAGCAAATAAGACTTCTGAAGCGGATGGCGTCGTCCTCGATAGTCTTGAGGGCGAGGTTGGCTCTATGCGCTCCATCCAGGCAGACAAGTTACAGTCTCCACGTGTCAACTTTTCACCGCTACGGAGCTCGTCACCTACACCAAGCTTTACCTCCCGCTCCACTGCATCGAGCAAGGATGTTTCCCTGTCCGTTTCTCCTGAAACCTCACTTGCCGCCGTGCGTCCTCCTCAAACACGGCCCGACTCGCGCCCCTCCATGGAGGACTCTCGCCCGAAAAAGCCCGCACAGCAACGTCGCGTGCGTGTGCAAGAGGAGGTTGAAGACATTGAAGCAAACACCGCGCCGCACACGCCATTCCCACGCATCCGAGGCGCGCAACTCGAGCGCCTTTTCTTCTCTGCGCCTGACACCCACGATACCCACTCTTGCCGGAATTGTCAGCGTGCCAAGGCGCCTGACTCTCAAGGCGCATTTGAGGATGGACCAACACCTGGTTGGTTGCGCAACGCGGGGACGAGATTGAGCTACGGTGGAGAGGATAAAATACCCGCACCAGGGCTCAAGAAAGGGAAGGCCAGAGCCATGGCGTACGAAGAGGATGAAGAGGCAGTTCAGTTGCAAGGTGAACCGGACCCAGACGCGTATATCAGGGTTGTGAGGGAGTTGGAAGATGATTTTACACACTACAAAAGGTTGGTTTATGCTGACTACAGAATCCCAGTATATGCTCATGACTTTATTTAGCATTTACATGGAACTTGCAGAACAGTACGCTCTCATGGACGCCGCATCAAATGTTCCAAAACGCAACGTCCTCGCCCAGCACTTACGTGAGGTCATCGACTGTTTAGAACGCAAGGTACGCAGGCAACGCCTGGGGGAAAGGGTTTTGCTTGTTGTATCCAAAGCTCATGCACTTCACAGGGTAACCAAATTGCGGTTTTATACGATCATGTTTCTGCTAGTGAACGTCGATTTGATGCAAAGATGCCGAAGACAAGCGCAAAGGCACCCGCACCAAAGGGTACACCACACCCATCAAAGGCACAACGAACAGCACGCACGCCACTGACGACCTTTGCTTGATGCTCTGCTGCGCCTTTTCATATCGTGTACAAATTCGAAGCGGTCTACATCACTGCGCATGTTTATAACTTTGTGTTGCACTTTTTTTCTCCCTTTCTGTTCTGCACGTCGCTAAACAATACTACGCAGGCGCGATTGCGTGTGCATCTCTTGTTATCGGCTATTTGGAGTTTTTTTTTTTTTATTCCTTTCATTCTCGGCGATCTAACTACTCCTATTCCTCATCCTGTACATTCTGCGCGTTGTTTCGTGTCCTTTCAAAAATCAATGTAATCTTAGCGTGGCATAGAATGATTTATGAAAGACTCCTTGTTAGTATAAAGAAATCATTATTTGCAGCATTCAACGTTCAACTTTGCAAAGTCTGACTGTTGAGGCTACAGCATACCGTGATAGCGAGACATTGTGCGAGGTTATCAGCCATCAAATAACTGATCATTTACAACCCCACGTTTGAATATACCTCTCATGCTGATAATATTTCAATATATATGTATATGTATATATCTGTCTTATTCTCCAGCCGTGAAGCTTAGACCTGAGAGGCCATTGTTAGATGTGATTTCAAATGTCTGCCTGCTCTTGCAGTACATGGCATTTCATAAGTACAAAGGTACAACAATAAACATTAGATCAACAACAATACAGTGGCCATCAATTCGTAAAGGTCGTAAAAGAACAGACATCGCAAAAAAAAAAGGTCAGTAAGTTCAAGCATTCGTGTCGCATCATGAAAATTATTGTTAGTCATGGCGCTGTTCGTTACGTTCATGAGGATCAGAAGCCTTTGCACGGTCTTTTACATCTCGCCAAAATCGCGCCCAGCCTTCTCCGCGTTCTTGCTTATCTTCCTCTGCCAGATGCGCGATTGATCTGGGGGTTGAGGGAGTATGTATTGAAGGAAAGCCGTAAGCGTCACCTTGTGCGCGTGCAAGCCGGTCGATGGCCCGAATAAGAGAGGGAGTTGCGGGTACTGTACGCAGAGGGGCTTCCTTTGGGCTTCGTGGGCTATCTGTGGCTTCAGCGCCTGTTGCAAGCCCATTCTTGCTTCCACCTTCGCTTGCCTTTGCGGGGGTGGTGCCAGCGATTGTTATTGCTCCACTATCCGTCAAGGATGCACGGGCGTTTGAGCTTCCAAGGCTTGCTTTGCGAATAAAGCCTGGACTCCAACCTGGTTCGCCGCGCTTGGGGAAACTGTAATCGTCCTTCTGCGCAGTATCAAACTCATAGTCCGAGTAGATTAATTCCCTCTTCGTCATATCCGTAGCCTTGGCGCGTGGAGGTGGTGTAAGACGGGCTACTACGGTCGCAGAAGATGACGAGCGTCCAGCGGACGACCTCGGCGCGCCACTTGCAGAAGAAATTCCGACATCAGACTCGTCTCCCGAAGAGTCCGAAGACGATAACTCATGCCCAGCGCGGAAGCGAACGACCTCGCGGCCACCTGGGCGGCGGTTAGTGTAAGACTGTACAGTACGCTTCTTGAAGAACTTCGGGCGCTTGTGCGTAGAGAACCGTGGAACAACTGGGTCGGTAGGAGCAGAAGGTGAAGAGCTGGCCAGAGATCTTTGCTGCTGGGAAGTTTGATACGGTGGTGGTACGGAGTTCGCGAAATTCTCGGTTTTGGAAGCTTTGCGCTCTGTTATAGGAGAATCTGGTGCATCCTTGTTGTCTGTCGAGAACAAAGGGACAATAGTGGGATCATGTCCGAAGTGTTTGTGGTTGAAAAGCCCCGTCCAGGGAGAAGAGATTGATTGGAACACTCCTGCACGACCCGGTGCATTGGGTAAGTTGGCTGCATAGTCGGCGAGATAGGCGTCCCATTTTTCATCTGGGTTTTCGCCAAATTTGCGGCGGAGAAACCAATCAAAGACAACGCCAAGAGCGAGGAGTAGCACAAATGCAGCAGAGAGTCCTCGTTCTGCAGCAGTAACTCCCCAAATCTCTCCATCGCTGATCCAAAGTCGTGTCCAAACGTTCGCCCAAGATGAAGAGTGCGCCAATATAGCAATGGAAACAACGAGGCCAAATGACCCAGCCGAAGCGGCACAGAGACGAACAAAGGAGTGTTGTGTGCGCGCAATTGGAAGGAGAGATCCTAGAGTAAACAGGCCTGCGCTAATGGCACATATGGCTATGCGCGTGAGAAGAGCTGGATGCGCAATGACAGAAAGTGCAAGGGCAAAAGTTGTGCTGTCAATTGATTAGAGGTTTTGATGAGAAAATATGGTGTGAGTTATTTGCTCACCCTCCGGAAACACCGATCATGGCAAGTGCAACATACTTCCACCTTCCAGCGAGTAGTGCGGTTGAAATTGACGACAACAGCCATACCACGACGAAGACCTGACGAGACAATGAGGGAGAGGAGGTCACACCAGGAATGAGAAGTGCGAGAAAGGTGGAAAGATGAACTATGAACGCATTAGATCAGAATGTCTTGGATCAATGTTGTGGGTGTGCACTTACGCCCAAAAAGGTAGCCAGCCGCAATTCCTCCCACCCCGCTACGGAGCGGTATCCTAACCAGCCATGCCGCGCCCCTGTTTCTCAACAGTTTATCTTGCCAACCTGAAGCGGCTTGATATCCCGCATCCGAGCGCGGTGCAAAAATCCGAGTCCGATCGAGAGTCAAAAAGCAGCCGGCGAACGTGAGAGGACATGAAAGGAGGAACAGTGGTAGAGCATAAGCGAGCAGATAAGGCGTTGAGGGCAGTAGCGCCTGCAGGGGCGCTTCAGCCGACACTAAAGCCTGCGCCATGGAGATGGTCTCCTGTTTTGACGGGGTTTGGCGCTGGTTTAGTGCTGAATATCTGGAGATCACTCAGTGGCCCTCGCTGAGGGGATGGCAGGGAGGAGACCGCACGAACAAAAGCCTGCCGTGACAAGAAGTGTGACCTCCTGTCTCTGACGTACGTTGGTCTGTCACGCCATCACTTCCCCCAAGGCCCCCAAACCCCCGAAACCACTACGGCAACACTTGGCGGGGTGTGGGGTGTTGGACGCGTGTACTTTGCCGTGTCGCTTTGGCCGTCTCCCAAACGCCCCTCTCACCAGAAACCAGCTGCTGTAGATGTCTTCTCGTATCATCCATACAGCTGACATAATTGAAGAAATACTTGACTATGTTCAGGCTCAGTCCCACAGCTCTGCCGGCACTTCGGATCTTGAACTTCGTCCACTGCTTAATTTCGGTCTAGCTAGTCGAATATTCCTTGATGGCGTTCTCGACCGTATCTGGAGAAAAGCATCGCTCATACACTTAGCTCGAATTATGCCATCCCAGTTCTGGCACTTGGACCCGGAGGAGCGTCCTACAAACAGAGAGATATGGTGCAAGCAAACAATGGTGCTTACTCCTCTACTCGATTTATCCGTGTTGCATATTGAGTGTCTCTCAGGAAATGAAATCATCAAGTGCCACTGATAGCTTCACCACCGATCGATTTCTTTCCTATGGAAGACGCATTCGTGAGCTCGAGTGGATAGATGACACCTGCAAGACAGACGAATACCCACTTCTCGGGGACTCTATCTGCGCTGCCTGGACTACCTATCTAAAAGCATACCCCCATTCGATTTGCCCTAATATTCGTCAAGTGACCTTCAACCAACGAGGCCTTGTATACGGATCCAAGATAAAGATGGACTTCTTCTCAGCTATGATACCCCCTCAGCTGGACAGGCTTGTCTGGTTCATGCCAAAAGAAGATGGCAGACGGTCGTTTGTTCGCCTGCTGAGACACATGTCATCGCCCACTCGCCCACTTCAGATAAGTTCCATAGCCGTGCATTGGGAGGATGGCGACTTGTCTGACGCAATTCGCGACCCATGTTTACAACATATGCGAAACTTGTTTACTAAAGGAACTCTGAGGAACTTGCATACCGACTATCCACTCCTAGAGTTTTCAAGCCCTTCTCAGCTGAGTCATTTCCACCAGCTAGTAAGCTTGAGAATGTCTGTCACTACGCTTGTTGAGAACTGGCACACGTCCCCTCCGAAAGTTTTTTTGCCATCACTCTTGACCCTGACATTAATAGGCGCAGCTTCTCATATTCTTTTCTTCATTTCCCATATCAGTAGCGAAAAGTTGTCTGCAGTTATTTTACGTACCAATCATCGACATACTGTGGCCGACGTGATTGGTTTAGTGGAGATGCTCAGCAGACATGCTTCACGTGCTATGGTCGAGACTGTGGACATCGAACCTTCGAGATCCGTTCATGCGCGCTCGCAGGTTTTGGCATATGATGCCGCACCCTCTCAGTCTTTTACGATTTTGTTCGATCATGTCTCCCAGCTATCTGCGCTGAAGGTGTTCAAGCATGGGTTCACATTTCATCCCGATGAGGAGACAGTCATGCGCTTTGCCGACAAACCTTCTTTTCTTCGCCATAGTCAGGAGAATATTGAATTCCCATCCGCTACGTTTAATGTCTACTCTGCTGCATATGACAGCTTTCGCGGGTGGGGTGCCATACCTATGAGCCTCGACTTTGGGGATGTATGTTTGCTAGAATCCTTGATGCGCGAGCCTCGCCGCATACTAGCAGGCTTATATACTCTGCGCGTAACTGGTATGCCGCGTGAAGACGTCAAGAAAGAGCAGCTTTTTGCCGCTGTGCTCAATGCGTTCCCGGATGTTACTACCATCACTACTTTCACAAAAAACACTCAAATAGGCGGTCGTGTTGTCTGGAATCGGCCACTTGAAGACGGATTCCATCCGTTGAATGGGTTGTTTATCGCGACGTTCTTACGCAACATGAAAGCTAAACAAAAGCGGTCGCGGTGGGATTCAGAGCGTAAAGAGCTTGTTTGGGAATGAGAACAGAATGCGTTGTTATTCTGTTGCTTCTTTAGAATTAATCCTATGTAAAATATACGTAGAGGGACTACACTAAGAATTACTTTCATAGTCTATTTACGGCCACTCCTGGAACCACTAACTATACATAGACACCATACACAGTGCTATTGCTATGTAAACCAGCCTCGATAAGGACATGTTTTACCTTGATCTTGTGCTACATGTAATGGCTAACCTCAGCAACCATGGTAGATTGAAGATAGACAACCTGCTTATACTAGTTATGTTGCCATGATCACTTTCGTAAAGTACTGATTATCTGATCTGCCAAGACTGGTACCTTGATGAATCCTCTGCCATGTCGTACACGGGTAATAGTTCCGTGACTATTCAAGCCACGCCAAACGGTACATAAGCGATCACAATCCTTCATAATTAAGTTGATTGAATACATGACAATAAATGAGGTACGAAGCAGTACTATCATAATGAGCATATTTGACAAATAAGGGGGCAACACGTCATATGCTCGAAATCTTCAAGTCATAGTCAGCGCCTATACCAGGTCTCTGACTTCTTCTCTAGTGTTTTCGACGAGGAAGTTATTGAAGAATTTTGCTCATGTTGCGGCCGACGCCGCGGAGGTGGTGACTGTTGATTGGATGTCGGTGTACCGCGTGCAGCTGTTGCCTCGGTCATCGCGGTCATCTTTGATGCAGCTTCCATAGCGGATTGCTCTAAAGCAGCGCGGGATGTCCTATGACGACGATCACCCTGCATCGGTGGAGATGTCAAACTTGTGTTTGAGGCATTCGCAGCCTGAGAGGGAGCACGCGTGGTCATACGGATGGGCGGAGGCGCAACACCAGTATTGGGAGGGGACGTTCCGGTCGTTGGTGTGCGTGATTGAAGCTCGTGAGGTGGCGGGAGATCGATAAACCCTCTGTCATCAACAGTAGGCACCCAACTATCGGATGGCCCACCACGGATGTGGGATAGTCGCTCCTGCGAGGGCATATCGTCTCTGGCCTCCTTCATCATCATTGCTGCAGTGGGCGGAACCGTGCTTGTTGGTCTGAGACTGACGCGGACGAATGAAGACGATCGAGGACGCCGTTGCTCATTCTTTGAAGGGCTGGGGGAACGTCGACGGTAGCCTGCTTCGTCGCCGATCAGGTAACCCATCGACTCAGCTTCAGGAGTCGGGCTTGCGCGTCGTGAGCGATAGGATGTCCTAGAGCCCGCAAATTTCTCAAGCACTACGCCTCGTGCATACTCCCGAAGTGGGATCAACCACTCAGAGGCAGCATTGACGTCCCCGTCAAAAAGGAGACGGGAAAGGGAAGTGAGGCGGGCGTTCAGAAGCCATGCGAGGGTCGTTGCGCGATCCGAGCCAAACAGTATGAGAGCCAGGCCCTCAATACGGTCTCGGTGGTCGATAAGACTCCCGGGATCAGTCAATGGATTCTCTTCTAACTTCTTGGACTCGGTTTTCTCGATGGCGCCCGGGGCTTGGCGAGTTTCGGAGTCAGGCTCGGGACTGGTTGGCCTCAACTGAGTGGTGACATAGTGTCGCGTTGGTTCCAGCCAGGCCCATGCAGCAGCGATATCTCCTCTGAATCGCATTTGCGCCAGTTCGGTAAGATATGGATCTCGCAACCAACGAATGGCTGCCATCTTGTCGCCGTCGAACACGGCGCGAGCGACGCAATCGAGCTCGGCGAGTCGAAGTGAATCCGATCTGTTGGGGGAATAAGAGGGTGATGGCTCTGGCATCGGTGGGCTTGGAGGTATGTATACAGGATCTGGGAACGGTGGCTGGCCAACCGTATCGCCGGGGATGTATGTTGTCATGATGGGTTGAGGTTGCGTTTGCGAGAACTGAGCCATGAGTCGTGCTTATAAGCAGAAGAAGAAGAATCTGTGCCACGCTGTTTACGCGCACAACAGATAAGGCAGATTAGCATTTATGAAACCGATGCAACGACACTGCCAATCCTGATCGCGCTATCGAAATAGGCAAGAACTCTCTATCATCACCGCCTCTATGACTTGAAAGAACATGAAACTGCAGCAAGTGAAAAGTAAGGGTTGTTGTCCACACAGGTAAACCCAGTAAGACATCCACGTGGGTACAACTGACTGCTCTCTCACTGCTTTCATATGCAAGGGAGGGTGATTCAACCGTGAAGATGGAGCACCTGTGATATAATCGTGTACGTCAGTTAATAATCGTAAAGAATACCTAAGATCATGTCAAGATCCGAAAAGTAATTCTTTCGTAGATCAAATGCTCGAAAACATGCCCGACCCAGCTATTATATTATTATTCACGTAAGAAAGAAAACAAAGTCAGTATGCGGATTGGACAGTTTTAAAGAGTGAGCGCCTGGTTGAGGAACTTCTCCACTTCCTTCTTGTGTTGAGTCTGTAGTGAAACCAATATAAGCTTGTGTGCTAATTTCTGTGATCGCGACAAAACCAACCTTGCTACCCGTAGCGACTGAGCTAGTTGGGTCACGGCCGGCGTAGCGCGGCATCTTGCCCTTATGATGTTCCGTCTCGTTGGTAGCGGTAAGAAGACGGGGACCAACGTAGGTCCATGCGCCGTTGTTGAGTGGTTCTTCCTGGCACCAGTAGAGGTCGGCATTAGGATACTTGTCGAGGTGAGGAGTGAGCTATGCAATAGTCAGTGTCCATCTCCTTGGTTCAGATACAAGATAGGCGCAGCATACCATGTCATAGGGGAACGGCGAAATTTGCTCAAGTCGGCTGATTGCAATATCCTTGATGCCACGTTTCTCACGCTCCTGAAGGAGGGTATAGTATACCTGACCACTGCATAGTACGTGGCGCTTAATCTCTTCGGGTGCGACAAGCTCCTCGGTATGCGGCTCAGGAATATATCTCTGGAACTGAGTTTCACCGACAAACTCATCAAGGTCGGAGCGGACGAGTGGGTGGCGGAGCAGGGACTTGGAGAAGAAGAGGATGAGTGGTTTGCGGAAATCGCGATGGATTTGACGGCGGAGGACGTGGAAGTAGTTCGCGGGTGTCGTTGGATACACGACCTGCATGTTGCAATCCTGATGTTGTCGGATAATCTTCTCCTGGCTCGGGAAGATGTGGGGGTGGTCATCGCATAACTGCAGGAAGCGCTCGAGGCGACCGGAGGAATGCTCAGGTCCTTGTCCGTCGAAGCCGTGTGGAAGATTCACGACGAGGCCGGTACGCTGGAGCCACTTGCGTTCACCAGAGGAGATGAACTGGTCGATCATGACTTGCGCATTGTTAGCGAAGTCACCGAACTGCGCCTCCCAAATGGTAAGCGAATCGGGTGAGACAAGCGAGTAGCCGAGCTCGAAACCGAGGGTACCGAATTCGGACAGTGACGAGTTGCAAACCACGAAACGTGCTTGGTTATGGCCGAGGTTGTTCAGCGGAATGTATTGCTGTTCATCCTTTTGGTCGTGGACGACGGCATGCCGTTGTGAGAAGGTACCGCGTTCAACGTCTTGGCCAGAGACGCGCACATGAATTTTTTCAAGCGCAAGCGAACCGAAGGCGAGCGCCTCAGCAGTGGACCAGTCAATTCCCTTGCCTTCTTCGACAGACTTTCCACGACCAGCAAGGATACGAGCAAGGTTCTTGTGAGGGGTAAACCCATCGGGGAAGGTGCTGATCGCACGTCCAATCTTCTTGAGATGTTCCTCCTTGGCACCCGTAGGCCTCGCGGCAAGGACCTCCTCGAGGAGTTGCTTTGGTGAAGGGAACCCTTGCCACGCGGACGAGAGCCACTCCTTTGACGTTGGAACGTAGTCCTTTGCGGCAGATGCGGCAGCCTCAAGCATGCCCCACACCCACTTGCGATGCTCCTCAATATCCTTTTCGGTAAACGTGCCACGCTCGATGAGCTGCTTGGTATATTTTGTGAGTGGCGTGGGTTGCTTCTCGATCGCTTTGTACATGCGTGGTTGCGTGAAACTCGGCTGGTCGGTCTCATTGTGTCCATAGCGACGGTAACAGACAATGTCGATGACGACGTCCTTTTTCCATTTCGCGCGGTAGTCCGCGGCAAGCTGGCAAACGAAGTTTACGGCCTCAGCATTGTCGCCGTTAACATGGAAGATGGGTGCGTCGATAGCCTTCGCGATGTCAGAGGGGTAAGGCGTTGAGCGAGAGAAACGGGGGTCGGTTGTGAAGCCAATCTGGTTATTCACGATGAGGTGGATGGTGCCTCCAGTGCCATAGTGCGGGAGACTGTGCATGCCCATTGTCTCATAAACAACACCCTGGCCCGCGAATGCAGCGTCACCGTGAAGAAGGACGCCGAGCGCAGTATTGTGCGCCGCTTCGTCGTTCTCAAAGTGTTGGAGAGCGCGAGTCTTGCCGAGGACAACGGGGTCCTCGGCTTCCAGATGTGATGGATTAGCAACGAGAGATAATGAGACTTTCTTGCCAGATGGCGTCGGCCGTACGTAGTTGGCGCCAAGATGGTACTTGACATCGCCAGCGGGCCAGTCGTCGGGGTCGGCGGTTCCAGAGAATTCGTTGAGGATAGCCTCGATGGGCTTGCGGACTACGTTGGCAAGGACATTCAGACGACCACGATGGGGCATGCCGATGGTAACGTGCTTGACCCCGTGATCGACGGAACGATCAATAAGCGCCTTCATGCCCGGAATGAGCGCCTCACAACCCTCGAGACCGAAGCGTTTCTCGTTGGGGTACTTGCTCGCAACGAACTTCTCAAAAGACTCGGACCACATAAGGCGGTCCAAAATCATGCGCTTTTCCTCGCCACTATAGTCCCATGGCTTCGGAATTTCGACACGCTCACGAATCCAGTCACACTGATCACGGTCAGGGATGTGGATATATTGAATTCCGATAGGACCGCCTATGAAGACGCATGAGATGATTGTACAGCAAAGCGATTTAACAAAAAAAAAAAAAAA
>JAZHGK010006666.1:0-19301 GCA_037855215.1 Waitea zeae | reverse complement strand
AGAGCCGGGCAAGTGGGCTCCCGCCTTCTTGGATCTTGACCACTCCAACAAATGCATGTCATCATCGACTCATTCATGTTGACGACAGACTCCCTTTCTTTCTACCTTGCATTGACGAACGCGGGTGGACTAACTGGGCCGATCCATCCGCACCCTACTTTTGCAACGATGTGATGCAGGACAAGTCTAGACCGGTGGTCGTCTTGACTCGGCGAGGTGCCATGTGTGTCATCGGTGCTCTCATACTTCGCAATCGAATTTCTGACCCTTGTATGAATTCATCAGGTTATTCCTTCGGCACGCTTGACCGCCAAGTCGACGGAAGTGTGGGCCGCCGCATGCGAGCGCCGCTGATGAGAGAAAGTCGCTACCAGCGTCTCGACCGTCAGCATTAATAACAATAAGCGATTCTGTGGACCAATTCAGACAAAGGGTGGGTCTATATGTAGCCCAAGAGATTTTGCTATCGTCGAAGATTGGCTGGCTTGTGTGCTTATCAACCGGTGCCGTTACTTCTACATTTTATTTTTTTTACTGCCCCGAAATCGTCGTGCGCATCTGCGAGATCTGAATCGACCAGCCCAGAGAAACTCGCACGGGTTACCTGTATTCATTAAAATTTGATGTTTGTCGAGAGCCTGGGTTTCGCTTACGGCAAGTGAAAGCTTACGTACACATGAATGCAGACTTATCATCAGATCTTCCAGGCGGCGGAAGATTTTCGCGGTAATTCTCGTTGGCATTAGCCTTCCCTATCTCCATTCAGTCGCCATTCTGTCCGCAGGCGTTTCTATGAAAAGTGCTTATTGCACGCCTTGCGCTGCAACGACGACTTCTCATGCTTATAGAGCTAACGAAATGCCCGAGCGAGATGCTTGCATTCCATTGAGCCATGTCGCTTCCCTTCTCTCACTAGTGGCAAAATTGGCCAGAAGTTAGCTAGAACCGGGGCCACAGGTGTTATCGGAAGGTGTACACTTAAGCTCTCATACAACATTCGTCGACTCCATCAAGCTCCGAATGGGAGAAAAAAACAAGGTGTCGGCATGGCTGAGTGAGTCAAATTCTTATCGTCCATCCCGCTCGCCACATCTTTGTCGCCATCTATCTCGAGTATTGTTGATGATGTACCGTAAGAAATGCCAGAGCTTACCGTAAGCAATTATAGGGTACGCGCCGAAGTTAAAACGGCACTCTAACCCACCGAAGCCAGCTGACCGCTCGCTCGTGGGTAACAAGTGGACAACGTTCCCTACACGCGTTGATCGTCCCCAGGAACCCCTCGTTCGACCACGACTTCGATTTCGTTGACGTTATCGTACACCCCTTCGCGCCAGCTTGCCACTCTTCTTAGCATCCGAAGCGATCCTCTTTTTTTTCCTAAATAGCTCTTCTGGATACTCCCACCGATCGAGCAGGAGCTTGCGAAGGTTGATGGTGGGATAACCATTGAGTCCTTTCTGAGAGAAGTTCATGGAGCGAACCCAAGGAGTTGTTTTTACTTGCGCCACACTGAAGCTGTGAACTGATACACGAGGCCTGCCAACCCAAAGATGGGTAGTGCCCATCGTCTCTTGGACTTCTTCCGGCCAGGGGACGTCTCACGCTCCAAGTACAAACACGCAGAAACAAACGCACCATCTTCTGTGTTTCATGCGTTTATCTCGAAGGCTAAAGTGTGTGAGGGAGCCCACATGAGAGCCGTGAGAAACTAGCACGAGTCACGTGACAAAAGAAGCTCACGGTTCGAGCGGAGTTTGAACTCACTCCCCCAAAACGACGCGCAGCTCAAACCCTGACTCACTCATCCTTCGACTCGAACCCTCAAGTCTTTCGCGACTCAACAATTCAACACACTTCAACACAGACTAACCTTCAAGATATGTCTCAACGTGGACAAGGCAATCGTGGTGGCTCTTCCGCCCGTGGCCGCGGGGGGTTCAACGCTCCTCGTGGCCGCGGTGGTCCGTCCGGCGGTGGTGCCGGGCGGGGCGGGGGAGACTTCCGCGGCGGTCCTCCTCGAGGCGGCGGTTTTGGTGGCACAAGAGCACGCGGAGGCCCACCGCAGATATACTCTGCTGGCGTACCTCCACGTATTGATGCGCGCATCGCCGCCTCTGAGAAGGCCGTAGTCGAGTATGCTAAGGTACCCTATGACCCTCGTCACCCGCTCCGGCCAGGATTTGGTACGCTCGGCACGCCGGTGACCCTCCGCGCCAACTTTTTCGCCCTCAAGCTCCCCAAGAAGCCCATCTTTGAGTACAAGGTAGAGATCCAGCCACCCATCCAGAAGCAAGCCGAGAAGAGTCGCCTCTTTGCGCTCGTCGAGGAGACCCCAGTGTTCCAACCTCTGCTCGGGCATATCGCTCACGACCGTAGCGAGCGTTTGGTCTCCGCCAAGGAGCTTCCTCAGCCGTTAAGCGCCACGGTCAAGTTTGTAGAGGAAGGTATGCAGGCTCCCGGCGAGAGAGCTAAGACCTATACCATGACAGTCGTTTACGCCACGACCCTCAAGACTGATGAGCTTGACGAGTATGCTTTTATAACCTTTCTCTCTTTGAAAGGTCAAGATTTATGTCGTTTATGCAGATACCTTAATGGAAACCCAGAGCACCGCAATTATGATGCGCTTCCTCTAATTTCTGCCCTCAACCTCGTCCTCCAGCAACATGCGGTCCGCACCGGCTATCGCATGGGCAAGAACCGCCACTTCTTCGACCCCGATTCCAATGAGTCCAGGCCTGTCGCGTTTGGAGTCGAGGCGTGGAAGGGGTTCTATTCTTCTGTCCGCCCCGTCTTCGGTCAACTCACGGTCAACCTCAACGTTTGTATGAGCGCTGTAAGTCTTTACCACTATGGTTTCCCAGCACGCAGTTCAACGTCGTTTCAGTTCTATGTACCTGGCAATCTTGCCGATGCCATGCTAGCGTTCCAGCGCCAGTCGAAGGGTGGCCTTCCGTTCCGCTTTGTACAAAAGCTTAAAGTCCGCACTTTACACCTGGGCTACAAGAAGGACGTGAAGCGTATTACTTCCACAAGCGCTCGCAAAACTAAGTTCTATGATTCCGAGGTTAAGAAGGAGGTCACTGTCGAGGAGTATTTCAAGCGCAGTAAGCTCGACCTGGTCCTTTTTTCCTACTCATAACTCATTTGACACAGAGTATCCACACATCCGTCTCCAACATGCGGACACGCTTCCTGTCGTTGATGTTGGTGCCAAGAAACCTACATATATTCCGGCCGAACTGTGCGAAATTACCCCTGGAACGCCTTACATGGGCCGACTGGATGGCAGAGAAACCGCCCAGATGATCCGCTATGCGTGCAACCCACCTGCGGTCAATGCAACTTCCATTGTCGAGGAAGGCTTCCCCAAGCTCGGACTGAACCCCGTGGGCGCGCGCAGCCCGCTCGCCGGCTTTGGGATCACAGTCTCGTCTGATATGGCTGACATCCCCGCGCGTGTGCTCCCGCCACCCTCGCTTGCATACAAGTCGGGCAAGGCGACGATCAAGGATGGCGGGTGGAACCTCAACGAGGTCAAATTTTTCCGCGGAGCCAGCCTCTCACCTTCTTGGGCCGTCCTCGTCGTTCGGGATGGCGGCCGGGATGTCTTCACGGGCCAGTCCGACCAGAACCTCACTGGGTTGGTCACCGGCTTCGCCGATAAGCTTCGCGCGGTGGGCATGACCGTACCTCAGACAGCGCCGTCCATGCTTTGGACGGAGATGCTACCCCCACAAAGCCAGGATCCCAATCGCCGTCGGGCTCTCAGTATGATCGAGGGGGCCATCAAGAAGAATTTGAATCCCAAAAGCAAGCCAAGCTTTATCTTAGTTCTTCTCTCGCTTGAGGTACACCATTAGCTATTGCTTGCATCTAGTTAGGTATTAACAAATGCTTTACAGGATAACTACATCTATCCGGGCATCAAGCGTCTCTGCGACATCGTCCTCGGCCTTCAGACAGTATGCATGATTGTCAATGACAAGAAGGCACTCGTCCCAGATCCCAAAAAGCGCGATCAGTACTACTCCAACGTCGCGTTGAAGGCAGGTTATTTCCCTTGTTACTGGAACATCATGTTGACAGGCTCAAGGTCAATGCCAAGCTCGGAGGACTCAATCATGTCCTCGACGCCAACGCCATGAAGTGGCTGCGCGAGAAGAAAACCATGATGGTCGGCTGTGACGTCACGCATCCGGGGCCTACTAGTGTCCCTGGCACCCCATCCGTTGCAGCTGTCGTAGCCAGTATCGACGACAACTTCGTTCAGTTCCCGGCCAGCTTGAGGCTACAGAGCTTCACCAAAGACAAGGCGTCCAAGGAGGTGCGTGAAACCCATCTCATTCGTTCTAACGCAGAGGCTGATTGATGTAAAAGATGATTGATGACATGTCTGATATGATGGTCGAACGACTCCTGCTTTACAAAAAGATCAACAAGTCGCTGCCTGAGCGCGTCTACATCTTCCGCGACGGTGTCTCCGAAGGCCAGTTCGACTTGGTTCTCAAGGAGGAGCTTCCCCTTGTTCGAGCTGCGTTTAAGAAGGTCTATGGCACGCAGGCCGAACCAAAGCTCACAATTCTTATCTGCGGTAAACGGTGAGGCCTACTCTTCCTAAGAAAGACTACAATTTGCTTATAATGATTTTACAGCCATCACGCTCGACCAATCCCCACCTCTCTTGAAACAGCGTCCAACAACGGGAATACTAAACCAGGAACGGTTGTTGACAAGGGGATCACAGACGTCTATCGTTACGACTTTTACCTTCAGGTCAGCACATCTTGATTCCGCGAACACTAATTGTTACTTACAACTATCTTTCACTATGTATATAGGCTCATTCTGGGCTTCAAGGTGAGGTTACATATATATTTCATTTAGCTATCTTATTTTGTTAATTCAGCCAATCGACCAGGCACTGTCCGCCCCACACACTACACCATAGTATATGACGAGAACCGACTCTCTGCGGATACGATTCAGCAAGGTGCAAATACTGCCAGCCACTTGTATGCACGCGCCACCAAGGCAGTCAGGTAAGTTTTGCTTTTTATGTCACCTAATTGTGTCTCACGAGCTTCTTTAGCTTGATCCCTCCTGCGTATTATGCCGACATTGCGTGCGAGCGCGCTCGCTTCTATATCAACGACTTCCTCAACTTGGCAGACGATCGCACCAGTTCAAGCGGCGCCCAACTCAGCAAGGAAGAGGAGAGGAAGCACAATTACGACCAGGCGAAACAAATATGGGGTAAAGGAGTCCATGAGAGTCTCCGTGAAACTATGTTCTACATTTAAGTCAAAGTAAATATTCTATCTGCCGCTGCTGTTTTTTTTTTGGCTACTCTCTATATGTATGGATCTCATGCTCGTATCTCTGAATTGGATTGTACCAATGTAATCATTGCGATCATCACACAACTGTTGCAGATGAGAAACACGAATATGAACACAAGTCGTTTGATCTTAGATGTTTAGGTATACTACATACAAGATGCTGTTGAAACTGGTATATCTGCTAATGAATGTGGAATCGGAATCGGCCACCTTTCCACGCTCTACTTCTTGGTCTTTGATGGTGGGCAGAGTCCAACAAACATATTGTCTCCTTCAGATTCGTCGCCTCCTTTCAGTTCTTTCGGTCGTGAACCATAGGATGCGATTTGCCTGCGATGGCTTTGTTGTGGCTGGTATGAAGTAAGACTGGATACGCGGCTTCTGTCAGGCCAAATGGGAGGTAAGTCTGCTCTGGCCTTGCTCTCGTACATGACAGCTTCCAAAGAGTTGGTTGAACGCTCACTCCAATAATATGATATGCTGCTATCAGAGCTAGCACGCCGATGTATGTTCTTCGCCATTAGGCTCTCGGGTGAAGGATATCTTGTGAGATCAAATGGCAGTAGTGCTTGCTCAGGAGGAGATAAGAAGAGAGGCGATGGTTGTAGGGCACCTTCAGATCGAGGAACTGCAATCCTAAGTGGCAGTGGAGAATTTGATGGATTGCTGCTGTCTGAAGCATCGATATCAACGGTTTGTGGAAGCAAATCGCTAGATTGAGAAGAGGTACTGCTATCTGCTCCTATCATTGACGGTGTGGATGGTGCCTCAGACGGAGATTCATCTATAACAGACTCTAGCCAATCTTTCATAGACGAAATCTTTGAAGAACGGAAGGAAGGTGTTCGAGTGCTCTTTAAAGCACTGGGATAAGACGCGGTTGACAATAAAAGGCTGCCTTCAACTGCAATAAGTTGCCTGTATATAGCCTTCATAGGTGGGCGTGCAGCTGGATCCTTAGCCCAGCATTGAGTAGCGACTAGCCACACGGCGTCGCTCATTGGAGCACCATCGCACTCGTCATCTCTGGGTCTTGATGGATGTGCGCCATTCAAAACTTTCAGGGATACACCAACGTCGGACCGGATCTCGTAGAATGGCAATCGCTTCGTGTACATCTACATGTAGTTGGTTAGCAACAGAGGATAAAAGAGGAAAGAAGATAAGAATACTTACGAGAAGTATAAGACAGCCATACGCCCAGACGTCGCTAGCTGGCTTTAGTCGACAATTCTCACTCTCTGGAGCAATTCTTTCAGGTGACATCCATCGCTGCGTTCCTGCACTAGTCTTCGTAGTCGTGATACGCGCAGCCGTCTCATCGCCCATGATAGCAATGCCAAAATCCGCCAGCATGGCATGATTATCATCATCGATAAAGACATTTCCCTACTGATGCTTTAGTTTTATGTTTAGCTCAAAGCAGAGTTCACATACTCCATGAATATCACCGTGAACGACCTTCAGCGAGTGAAGATACACCAATCCACTAGCGACTTCTCGAAGCTGTATGTAGTGGTCAGCTATAAGGCTGGCCTTTGAGAGTTTAAATTAATCTACCAATCTATCTCGCATGCTTGGGTTATAGCAAGTGTTATCGATGAAAGCCATTAAAGTACCTTTGGAGAGCCAAGGGGAAACCATGCATATGAACCCCGTTTCTTGAAAGGTTTTATCGTCGATTCCTAGAAAGGGGAGGACATGTGGATGACGCAGTTGGCGCCAAACAAGCGCCTCTCTGCAAAAGGCCTGAGAAAACATTGTAAGGGATACTTCACACAGAAAACCTAAGGACGTCATTCACCTTGTTCATATTTTTCCTATCAAACGCTGCAAATCGCAGTCGCTTGACTGCGACTGCGACACCTTCATAAACACCACGAAATATGTCTGCGCATCCTCCAATCTCGACAGGATCTCTTACTGGTCCGATGTCAACTCCGGAGAGGAAGAGCGACTGGGGCAGTTGCCCGCTAAGTGAGGCGAGGCGAACCAGCATATAAATGCCGAATCTATATTGGCTCCCAGGTTGATCATCCTCTTGGGACCTATGTAGCCACTACCAAAAATACTTCAACAACAGATATAAAACAGTGAATTGTAACGCTCGTACCGATTGTATGGCGTTTAATGCTGTCAGCGACTCCTCTCCCTGGAGTGCCAATAGAGCAGCCATGTAGTATTCGTCCTGTCTTGCCTTATGAAGAATCGACTCCATCGCTCTCTGAAACGAGGGATAGTGATTTTCTTGCTCAAGCTTGATGGCCTGGGCTATGTCGTTCCAGAGTTGTTTCGACTTATTACTTGGGACTGCCATGTTTTGAGAGTCTTTTGAGTCTTTGTCCAGAGAGGAGTTCAAGGCCAATGCATGGCTCATGGCTGTGGACATTGAAACCAGAGGTAAATGAGTATCACCGACAAACTGATACGCACGTCTAAGATAAAAGCGAAAACGAGGAAAACAAATGTGCTCTTGTTGGACACCTGAGGTGCCTTATATTTATATGACGAACCCGACTAGCAGCCACAAAATCGCATCCTCACAGCATCCCACTCAGTGGAATACAGTTCCCCGTGAACGTAGAAGCCTAAGCCGTTTTTGTTCCAATGCACAGAAAAGCTTCGCTGGGAGCATCACTTATCGGGATTTTGTTGGATTTGACAGCAAGAACAGCAAAGACTAGCGTAGCAACAGCCAGCAGTGACTCGAGGCTTGAACCGTCAATAAGCGGTAGTCGATCAATGTCACGGGACGGGCCACCGAAGGCGTGCCGAACGAGAGAGGGTTGGACGTTGAGGCACACAGCGAGAAAGCAAGCAAGAACAGAATCGTGGCTATTGCCCCGCGTACTGGCGTTGAGTAGACAAAGAAAACCAAAAAGGTGCGCTGGCGCGCGTACAGGAGGGTGAGTCCAAATAAAAACAAATAAATGACTCCGAAATGTGCTAAGTCCAAAGGTGACAGCCCAAGCCGTCACAATCAATAGCTATTCTCTAAACGTTTTTAAATTCTGCTTCGAGGATAAATACTCGCAGCTAAGCAGAAACAAATGTCGCTCGAAGCAACGGGCCGGGAAGACAAGTATTTCAGAAGCGTGTTATTTAACAAGTACTATCTCCTAGGCAAGTAAGGATTAGACCCGCCTTGGCGTTTGAGCTGATTGCTGGAACCATCTCGTGCCTGTCGTTCCAACTTCCATCCACAGTAGGTAGAAGCATAAAACACGTGCTTACTCAATTTCATTCTTCTGCTCGACTAAAAAGATAAGCTCATGTGTCAGAGAATATGAGTGGCAGAAGACACTGCTGTGAACCGGTACATATATATACAAGTCTGCATGGGGTATCTTTATGTAATATTTTATTGTCTAGTTGCGAGAGCAGAAAGCAGTATGTCAAGATCTATTTTTGCGGCTGCAATTTTATTGGAGTCGTCAGAAAACAGTATAATATTTCTGCTGAGAAGAACACGTACTCTTCAAGACCATTTTCATGAATTCCCGAGCAAGATCGGGATGCGCCATCTCCAGCTCGTGCATCCCCTCCATGCTCAGCTTCCACACGACCGCATCACGCTCGGCGACAACCGTCGCATTCCTCGGCTCTCCCGAGAGCGCTGAGAGTTCACCGGCGATTGTGCCGGGCACCATCGATTCCTCGATATGAGGTGTGAAGTCGGCGAACTGATACGTCGCACGGAGGACGCCAGATTCGATGAGATACAGCCCGTCCGGCCTGTCTCCTTTGCTGAAGAGTACGTCACCCTCGGCGAGCGTCATGCGCTCCAGAAGCGCGATGAGAGGCTGAAAACGCTGTCTATCAAGTGGCGTGTGTGGGGCGACTACTTTCTGTAGTGTGTTAAATGGCTCTGAGGTGCTATCGCTTATGGGACCCGGTTGCTCGACTAAGAGAACGTTGAGAGGCCAAAAACAATCAAGCAGCAGAAAGAGGAGACGTACGTTGACCAATCGTCCTTGTGCCAGCTTCGTGAAGCTGCAGCCAACGTGGCGTAGCTGCGACCGACATTTGCTGACTAAACTCAACCCCACGTTGGCGACCAGGAAGGGCTGTAACAGGACGTCAGTGGTCTGCGTTGCTTAGTTCACTCTCCCTCAAAAATAGACTCACAAACGGGTTCCGCAGCCTCTGCCTTGTGGGTCATGAACCACGAACGGAGGTACGCATTCTCTGTCCATTCCATTGCGTCATTAAAGCTCGAGAAAAACTCCACGCCCTCCATCTCCAGCAGCCCAACACTCTGTAGCGCCTTGCCTGCCGCACTGTCCGGATGCGCACCACAGAAACAGAGGACGATATGCCGTGCGGAGAGTATGCGCTGAACGCGCACAAACGCCTCCGTCGCGGACATGTCTACGCCTGCGACCAGCGAGAGGTCGACGACGAGGAACCTGATGGGATTTTTCTGCCACGAGGCGGATTCGACGAGAGCGCGGATAGTCTCTTCCACGTTAGTGATAGTGCCGAAGAAGAGGAAACCTTGAAGGCAAGTCTTAGTTTTTCTTTTTCTGCATTTCATTGCTAATACAAAATACCTTGAAGTCGCAGAATGGCTGTCTGCTTTGAGACCGCTTGCAGATATTCCCGATGCGCACTCGGCCTGCGGACAGTGGACATAGAACTTTCGCCAGTGAACAGAGCTCGAATACTCCGTCGCTGCGAATTTTGGACCACAAAGAAGACACCTGTGCCAGGGTTGTAAGAGAACCAGTCGAGGAAAAACAAAGAGTTCTCACGTACAGCTAACGACGATACCCAGGAGCACGCCCATAACAAAGTCGAACGCAGTCATCGCCACCATGATGCTGACGATGGTGATATACTCGGTTCTAAAAAGCAGTGAGAACACACAATCACTGGATATGATATGGAGCTTAACGCACCTTGTTACACGATGCCGACAGTCCCACAGCGCCTCCTTCACGAGATCGATTCCGAGAACGAAGATAAGAGCGCCGACGACCATAACCGCTGCAATAACAATTTTAGACAGGCAATATCACCGAGAGTGAGGCGACAACGTACGGATGTAAGCGATGGGACCGGTCCCGATGACCAGCAGGCCTGCAGTCGCAGCCGCGAGGAGAAAGCCCGCCGTACGCGTGTCGCCACCAACGCGGTAGAATCTATTCAACAAATTAGCTCTTTCACACGTGTTTCATATAATAGGCCAACTCACAAGAGCGTGTTCACGTAGACGAGATAGTTGGGCCTATTAAAAAAAAGTCGTCATGTCAGAGAATGAATGAGCGATGACGTCACAGGTTCTTACACTGTGCCCAGGACGCCGGCGAGGAGGTTGGAGTAGCCGTGTGCGACGAGCTCCTTGTTTGTGTCGACGTCTTCATCAAGGGAGACGGCTGCCAGCAAGGTCATTTCACTGCCAACAAAACGGGGACTGATCGACTAACCGAGAGCAGGTACATTCAGCGGTGGGTGAAGGATGTTGAAGAACAAGCTACGTTGGAAAGGTAAGATTGCGAATACTCGGGAGGGATTATCGTTTACATATACGTACAGGGCAAATTGTGTCGGCATTGTGACCCCAAGCGCGTCCCAATGAACTCGTTTGAAGTCTGGCACAAGTTGGTGAGTTAATACGGGCTAGATGCCATCCATCCTACAAGGCAGAAATGGGACTCACTGAAATACGTGTAGAACCTCCACCACGGCTCCCGCGCGTCCCCAACATCGAACAACCAGCCCTGGCTTCTGAGTACACCGAGATCGAATCCAGCGCCGAGTACGACGATGTAAAAGATGACGGGGATAACCAAAAAGTCTATTCGACACCAAAAAGTAGGCACAACGATCCATGTCAGTGACATACATTTGGCGCAGGGAAAGAAAAATAGCAGAACAGGGACGTACAAGCAGGAAAGATGAGCTGGTGATGGAACTTGTGCGTGATCACGCGGAGGAGGACTGCGAGTGCGAGAGCGGGGACCCAGAGCGAGAGGATGTGGGCGTTGAGGAAGAAGTACTTGAACACCTCGAGCGTAAATCCAAAGTCGTCGTCGTCCATCCGGGCGCTGACCATGAATCTATCGAGCCACAAAAGGACAAAAGTGTCAGTGATCTGTTACTGGGTCTTTGTCTTGGTTGCAGAGGAGTATCTATTCGCGCGTAGGTGGGAAAAAGGGAGACACACCCAGTGATCATGAGGAAAACGCCGACGCCGCCGATGCAGCCAACGAGAATGTGCCGGGGGAAGAAGCCGATAAGCGCACCCAGACGAAGTGCGCCGAGGAGGAAGAATGTGAGCCCTGGGAAAGAGAAAAGGGTGCGCTTAGTAAATAATAGAGCGTGCCAGGAAATAAGAAGCGTCCGCACCGGTCAAGATTGACGAGAAAGCGAATGCGACGAGCGTGGTCGCTACGATGTCTTCCGGACGGTCGTTTCCGATGTGGTCGGCAATGCTGTTGGCAATGATGTGGAAGAAGGGCTGAAGAGAGTAGAAAAAGTTGAAGCTTCTTTCAATTGCTGATCATTAAAATTTTGAGTGACTGAATACGCACCACAACTTCGATCATCATGCTCCCGTTCCCGCCCGCAAAACCGCTCGCACCGAAGGAGTAGACGAGTTGTGAAATGATGGCGCTGGTGATTAGAGGTTATTTAGCGAGAGAAAAAGGGAGGAAGATGGATGTCGGAAAGCTCACGAAACGAAGAACATCGACACTCCAACCGGTCCCAGCCCCAGGTCGGCGAACACGCCGGCAGCAGGGAAGATGATCATCCCGTCTGGCAAGCAAACGTCCATCAGCTCCTAGTCAAAACACCACACTAGAAAGAAAAAGGCTCACATGAGATCCCGTCCAGAATGTTCAACAATCCGCCGAGCAACACCGCCGGCAGCGACCTCACACACGTTCCCAACAGCTCCTCCGCCCCGCGCGCACTCCACCTCGTCTTCCTCGCCCTGTCCGCCCAGCCCGCGAGTCTGCCCACGGGGCCTTGCCCGTCCGGTGGCAGCCTTCCCTTGCCGACCGTCGCCGCAGCCGAGCCGTACCGTGCCGCCTCGACGTCACCCAGCAGGGGCGCGTGTTCAGAGGTGGCAGCAGAGGCGCGCGGCCGGCGGTCGCGGTCGTGGTGGCCGTTCGACATCGGAGGCGGGGACGCGTCCACCCGCGGGAGCTCGAGCCTGCGCTCGCCCGTCGGCGTGGGCGACCCCTCCCCTGTGGACGATCCGGGCGTGGTGCTGAGCCCCGCGCGCTCGTCGTGCGCGGCGAGGAGGAGAGAGAGTCCCGAGGGGCGCGTGCGTCCGCGCTTGGGCTCGGGGTCTGCCTCCGTCGGTGTCGAAGAGGACGTAGAGGATTGGGTGGGCGTGCGCGAGGGAGTCGCAAAGGGGGAGGAAGAAGTGTTGGTCGCGCCCGAGTGCGCGCGCGAGGGCGGCGGGATCGCGAGGGTCGTGTGCGTGCTCGGCGGGAGCGGGAAGACGAAGGTGTCGCCTGTGAGTTCTGGCGGGGACGGCTCGTCCACCGGCGCGCCGCGCTCGTCGACCGGGTCGAGCGCGTGCGGGTGGTGGAGGTGGGCGGGGACGAGTGGGGGCGGTGGCGTTATTGTCATGCTCGAGATCTCCATCGTGCTCGCGCGGATGTCGGACGGCGTGGGGAAGTGGTGTGCGGGGCTGGTGACCGCGACAGTCGGACGGGGGGTCGTCCCGCCGGATTGGGAGTCGTGAGGGGTGGGGGGGTTGTTCGAGGGCGTGTTGGGAGAGTAGTGGTGGTTGTGGTGGTGGACGGAGGAGGCATAACTTCGAGGAGCGAGCAGCCTGTGGGGGTTAAACGAGTTTTCTCTACTCAGTCAGTTCACTCATACTTTTGAGTGGGAAGGGCGGGAGATGAGCGTGAGATGGCGTGCTCTGGGCAACAACGAGGCGCTTCGCGATCGAGAGCAGAGTTCGTGTAATAGCAGGAATCATATGAACGACGGATGAATAGAGAAAGTCCGCAGCACAGGCGAACGTGATCGAACGAAACTTCCTCAAACGTTGCAACCCGCCACGGAAACCTTTTACGATTGACAAGGAGTGGGAAGTAACGGTTCACTCACCCTGCGCGGCTGTACGGCGAGCCGACGTAGCTGCTGCCCCCGTGTCCCCCTGCGCTCGCCGCTGTGCCTTGCTCGCTGGCATCGGTGACCCAGACGGGTGGGGACGCCTCGGACGTCGTGAAGGACGATCGCCTGTGGCTCGGCGAAGCGGCGTCGCCGCCGTCGGCGTGGCCGGTGCTGGCGAACATGGGAGGGAAGAAGGAGAGCGAGCGAGAGGAAAACCGCCGAGGCTTGTTGGCCGCAGACGTGGGTGGACTCTTGCTCTGCTGCATCTCCAGCACGCTTTATGACGACTGTCTATGCGTATCTTTTTTTTTTTTTCTTTCTCGGCCGAGTGAAAGTTTGGGTTATGGAAGCCAAAGCTTGAACCGGAGCACCCAGTGGGCCTGTTCTCCCCCCCTCTCTCTGTTGCCGACGAACGGTGATGGTTTTGTTCGGCTTCTGATAGACGTGCGGTAAGGTTCGGTTACGATGTGAATGAGCAAGCAGAGAACGTAAAAAATTAAGGGGTAAGAGAGGGAGAGAGGGAGAGGGAAGGGAGAGGGGCAGGGTGGTCCATCAGACAGACGCAAAACTGTCCTGGCTCCAGCGGTCCGGGCCATCCGAATTAGCGAGCGACTCCAGGAACAGTCCACACACACACAATGTTTCAAAACGCCATGTCTCGTTCCTGATTCTGCATCTACAGACAAAAAAAAAAAAACATGACGGATACGAGCTACATCACTTGCAAAAATGAACGCGAACTGCGGCCTTATAGACTATCGAGTTGCGTGAACGATGACGTAACGAGGTGGCCCCGAGCGCCGGCATCTGCCGATTCCATTTCCGGCGTGCAAAAAGTCTAGACGCGGTAGCCGAGGCCTTCCTGAAAGATTTCTTTTTGAAAAGAGTGAACGAGCCAAGTAAAGAACGACTCGCATACAAACCGTCCAAATTTGAAACTTTGAGCCAAGTACGGCAAAATACAAATCGCAAAAATGGCGACTGACGTACCCCACCAGTGATCTAATCTTATCTTTCGTGACATTTCTCTCTCTTGGAGAAACGTTCAACACGCGGCGATCAGTCGGTCGCGCCCCGGTCTGAGGGGTATGCCCTGAGATCTCTGAGCGCAATCTCAGGACCACGAGGCTTCTCTCCAGCTCTTCTCCTCAGTCTGGATGGCCCCCCCTCAGAGATTCAACGAGGTTCGAAAGACTCAAACGCTGAACGCACTTGTGCAGTGCGTCACTTGCCCAACGTCGTCAGCCATACTTGCTTGTTCAGGCCCAGGTTCCAAGTTGAGCGTCCGACAGCCCACAGCACTGGGCACTCACATGGGCTCAGTGAACGCTCACGAGGGCCACCTTGCAACCATGGGGCGTTTCTTGTCGCAAAGCTACGCAGCTGAGACTTTAATGTGGGTGGGTCAAAAAAAAAAAAAAATCTCACGTGACGCGGCTATGGTTCTAACTTCCTTCTCATCTCAGCCACCACCAAGTCCTTCCTCTCACGGGTTAACCGCTTCAGCCCTCGCAGAAGTCGGCCTCCTACAGTATATACTCCACGAGAGCGCCGTTGATGGTCACCGCTAGCCGAACCAGCTCGGTTGCTCTGCACGAATCTTCTGTCCCGACAACTGTCATGCACTTTGGATTTTGGGATGCCCGTCGCAATCAGCGCGGTGGACTAACAAGTACGGTGGGGGTCGATCGGAGGCCGAGGGCGACTTCCTGGTGGGAACGGCACCGCTCTGAGAGCTTCAGATACCCAATGGCAAGCCACCAAAGATGCGGCTCATGACTACGGGCAGCTGACGGATGACACCAACCCCACGGCCATTGGCCCGTTGAAAGCCGTTCGCCTTTCCGTCGACGGACCGACGACGCTTGCTCTTCGCCGTCCTCCCGACCAGATTTCCACCACCCGTCGCGGTCAACTCGGCGCAGATGACATCCCTCTCTCCGGACCACGAGTTCGACGACACCTGGCTGAGGTCAGATAGGCCCACGAGTGCGGTGGCCACTTCGGGCGAGACCGTCTCGCAGATCTGGTTCAAGTCCGAACCTCTCACCCCTCGATTTCTCGGCCGTCTCGCTCACGTCTAGCTCTGCACGGTATCTCGGGACCAAGGCTGGGTCGGCGCGCCCCACGGAGGCGCTTGGGCCTGGTTCGAGCTCGCGATCGTGCCCGGGGACGCCTCGGCTTCTCAGCCCAAGCGCGACGAGGACGGGCGGCCGCTGACGTTCACAAGTCACCTGAACCGGCTGGGCCATCGCGAGCTCACCCGCCACTACGGGTTCGTATTCGACCGGCGGTCGTGGCTCCTGCGCTCCGCCAAACCTAGGGGCGTGATTGCGGTTCGGGCTTGTGCCCGCTTTGTCGCGTGGAAAAACCACGCCGTCAAAGGTTTCGTTACCGCTCAGTATCTGGACGAAGGTCAGCTGTTCTCCCTCGGATCCCTCGACGGGCGACTTTCTCTTTATAAGTCATCTCCATAAACACGCTCACTGATACGCCGTCGCTTTGCAGACTTTTCTTTATCGCCGAGCTGGAAGCTTCCTCAGACCTACTCTGCTCAGGTCCCGACTCGGGAGAGCTCAGACCTGGAATTCGTCTCCTACACAATCTCTCCACCCACGGAATGCCGCGTCAAGGCGACCAGCACAGGCGTTCAGTCTGCGACCTGGTTTTCGACGCCCTCGTTGGACCGGGCCGCAATAGATGCCCTTGAGAGCGTACAGCTCTTCACCCATTCGTATCGCACGCATTTCGGCCAGCGTCCCGGAACTGAGGACACTCCGGAAGCCAGGACTGCGTGGTTCGAAGTGGTCTGTCTGGAACCGTCCAACGCGCCTCTGTTTGAAATGAAGGTCAAAGGCAACGCAATCTGGCACAGTCACGATAACAATACAGATGAGTTGGACGACCACCATACGCCTTCGTCCGAACAACTATTTGACGTCAAGTATACCCTTAATCCTACATCAGAGAACGGTTTTCCGGCCGGCTTCGCAAATGGACCCTCGGGGTCTCCCCTGCGCTAGAAAGCTTCAGTATCTGAGATCTGGAGGATCAAACAAGCATTAGAGGTCAGTTTTCTTTTCTCGTCGATTCAACCAACAAAAGTGTAACTTTCATTGACCGCTCTGGATAACATCCACAGCCGGGGTGTGTTTTGGCCGTAAGCGCTTGCGCACAGCACGAGGGCTGGGAAAACTGTGCCGAAGGTGGATATCTCGTCCTCCACTTCAGGCCCTCGAACGAAAACAAGAGTGCGATATGAATACTACGGCTCTGACTGTTGAGTAAGATTTGACCTAGTTGTTCTGATTCGTAGGTCGAACGCCGTCGAAGCGGGGCCCCCGTTTGCTGCCGGGTGTGCCGGTGGATTTTGCGCCTCCTCGCCGGGGACTGCTCTACCGTACGCTTTCAATACTGTCGATGGCCTCTACTCCTCCTCCCTACATGGCCCTTCGGCCAGTTCGCCTTCTGTGCATTGGTAAGCACCAGCCTAGGAGGCTATACCTTTTTATAGTCTATTGACTATACGTCTAGAGGGTACCGGCACCGTTGAGAACGAGTCTCTTGAAGATCTGAAAAAGGTCGTGGAGGGCATCTGCGAGAGCTTAGGCTGCCAAACGAGCCCTCATGAGGTCTTTGATGTGATAGTCGGTAACAACAACAGCAGAAGGTGAGGCAGAACGGATCCGATGCGTGATTCTTTTGGTTGACTAATCTGTGATTAGTCTTTGTGCGTTCATGCTAGGAAGACTCAAAATGTCGATGGATGAATGCAAAACAGCAATCGAGAACATTCGTCAGAGGTTATGTCTCAAATATGATGATAACACTACTACAGCCGACAATACCAACAATTCGACTGATCTCGATGAGAGGGCAGAGCAGCACAACGACACATCGCTGGACACCATAGCAAAGGTGCTCATCGATGGTCACCTTCCCAACACTCTTGATACCACGCCGTTTTCAGTTTTATAAGCACTAGACGTTTCGGATAGTACTTTGTGTAAAGTGTACGCTCGGCACCATCTCTCGACTTGTACTTTCATTTCTACAACTGACATCTCGCCAGGCTCCTGAAAATCAAGCCCAAAGCTTCAAAGTACAGCGACCGCTCCTCTCAGTCCATCTGTTATCGTAGCTATCAAACTGAAGCGCCAATGGCGTCGATGAACGGCTCAACGCTGACGCTGTATGACGTGGGCTCAGCCATTTTGTCAGCGACGTTCATGGACGAAGACCGAAATCGCAATCAGGACGGAGTGCACCGGGATGTGCTACATGAGGTCGCCAACTGGAAGCAATCAGTTTCAGCGTGAGTCGCATTAGCGTGACATTCAAAAGCGTTTATACGATTACCCGCCTTGTTCGTTTTCTGCCTCGCGTCTTAGGCTGGTGGAGGAAGTCGCTCGGAGGTACGGGCTAGAGCGACACGTTCATATTTTGAGCGTCGGAAGAGCCATCCTTTCGGACTCGGTGCGAGAGGAAGACCTAATTCAATGTGAGGACGTCGTCGACGCGCTGACTAGCAATGACGAAGCCATCCCCTTGCCGTCGGTTGCATACACTCCCTTGATGGGGGAGGATAGGTACCTGAGTGTGCGCCTAAAGAGATCCAGAGATCCCCCTGTCGAGAGGAAGGATAGGGTAGAGTGGGGAGCGCCGTGGATGTTCCTGACAAACAAGAGCCCTAGCGATTCGTCCGCGGGAAGCATGCAGGATGTCCAGGCTGGTGACAGCTCGCCCAGTACTTCGAAAGGAATTCTGGGAAGAGGGACCGAGCGTTGAAGAGCCAGACCCGTACGTCAGGGCCATAATTCTCTTTTTGGCTTGTGTTCCGAGGCCGCGCTCTCTCCCGCGAGCAGGGTTCAGGTGGACGTAGGGCATGCGTAGCCTTAGGTACTAGTAGCGAGTTGAATCGATCTTATCCCTTCTTTGAGAAACGTTCGATCTGAGTGGCGATCAGCTATTCGTACTCCGGTCCCGAATGCACCTCTTCTCCCGACTCCACCACGCACTGAGGACCAAATTCTCATGTGTCCACATCTGCCCGCTGCTTTCAGATCCGCGAACCAGCCCACAAAGTTGAGGTTCCTATTTCTAGCTTTACGGCCGCCGTTTGCTTTTGCCGTTGCCTTTTTTTTGATTTTCTATGGGAGCGTCATAACGCCATCTGCCACCTGCGCGGTCGCCACTGACCTGACGTCGGCGATTCGACCAAGAATAGGACTGGCTGATGCGGTCATTGGCGTCATTGCGTCCCCAGAACCCTACGCACACAGCAAGTTAAAAACGCGCGCTGTTTTTGGGCCGATCTCGTTTCTTTGAAACTCGGCTCGCTACTGCTCCCCCCTCGCTGCCCATGGCTCTCTCCAAGGTGCGCCGCAGGTTCTGCGCTGCATGAGCGAGGAACTAGAACTCATCGTTTTCTATCGCCCAGCACGTCAATCCCGACCACCTCCTCCGCGAGGCCGCGGTACGTTACCCATACATCGAACAGGAACCAAGCAGCTCACGCACCCACTCACCCACCACCAGGACAAGAAATCCTACCACCCCAAGCACTCGCTCACCTCCACCTCCCGCACGACCTCCACGCACCCCTATGGCTCCCGCTACGGCGTGACCTCCATCCCCAAGTTCCGGATGCCGTCCAAGGGTACCGAGGCGCGCACCGCCTACCAGCTCATCCACGACGAGCTGACCCTCGACGGCACGCCCCTCCTCAACCTCGCCTCCTTCGTCCACACGTGGATGCCCGAGGAGGCGGACAAGCTCATGATCGAGAACATGTCCAAGAACTTGATCGACCAGGACGAGTATCCGATGTGAGCTCTCACCACTGCCACACCCCCGTCTTGTGAAGGAAAAAAAAAA
>JAZHGK010006665.1:0-35196 GCA_037855215.1 Waitea zeae | reverse complement strand
CAGTCTTGAATGAGGGAATCAGCTCTAAAACATGAAAAGAACTTGTAAAGTATACTGAAACCCTGGACGGACAAGAAAAATAAGGGAAGTGTCTCCGAATTACATACACGTGATAACTGTTTTTGTTATCTTCCTGACATCCACATTTTGCATTTTTTTCGCTCCTGGAGTACATGTCACTTGAAATATCCATCGGAGTTGTGGTAATCAGTATATTTTGCATGTAATTAATACCTGTATGATTTTTACATGATTAATCCAAGTTAGCCATGTCATGCTATTGCCTTAGACATTAGTTGATTTTCCGAAATGGTTTCAATACTTTTTGTTTGACATATTTCTGACTTTTGAGTATTATACTCATGTTCCGAGGCATCACACCATCAGGTTAATAAAAGAGCAAATAAATCTATCGAAAAATTTAAGCAGGAAAAAAATAAGTCCAAGTGAGTGGTAAGTCCAAGTGAGTGGTCAAAGACGGTAGATCTCGTGAGAAAGGGGGGCACGCTCCGCGAGTCCTCGAGTTCCGTGACTCTTACATATTTGGCCAACTCGTGGTAACATCATGCATCATGCATCCTCCGACGGCTATCATTTGGGCGAGTCGAAATTGCACTCATAAATATCTCATCTCTCCTTCACCGGCCACTAGTCACCGTCTGAGGTTCTTTATCTGGCAGTCCTTGGTATGCCATGGTATAAATAAGCAGGCGAATCCCGAGTGTGGAGTCATTCGATCACTCTGGTAATACCCTCTCCCCCCAAAGAGCGGTCATCCCGTCCCAATCCCATAGCTTCATCCGTACCCTTCGTCTCAACCTATACGCGAGTATGCGTGTCGTGAAATCACTCATCGTACCTTTCTTTTTGGGGGCAGCGGCTGTTGTCGCGTCACCTCTGGTTGGTCGCCAAGGCGCGGAGATGGACACAACCTTCCGTTTTCTGGGTGGTGTCTATTGCCTAGTTTCCACCGAGGAAAGCAAAAGCAAGCCCAATGGGCCTTGCGCAGTGGACCGCCAAATCCAACTCAACTACGACGAGAACGGAACCGCACTTGCGGAAGTTCTGGGACATTCTATCAACTCAACGCAAGTACCGGTGTACGGACCTTATGTGAACTATGAGATCGTACGTTATTGGTCCTCTTGATATGCTGTTGCACGCATTGCGAACTCACTGCTGGCTACTTCCACAAACAGACTATTGATCGCGTTCTGCGTGGTCCTAACAACCTCTTTGGAGCTGGCATCACGCGCTCCTACGACTATCCTCTTTGAGATGGGACCAAAGCCGGCCCTTTATGTGCTTCCGAGTGAATGTTGAACGTGGACCGCAATTCCATGTGCACCCCTTATAGTTAACGGAGTTGTGACCTACGATATACGCGTTGTACCCGCTCAGACCAGTGTTGCCTTTAATCACACGCAGGGGATGCAGTAAGCAAAGGTTCTCATGTCGTTACAGACCTGCCGTCTTCTCTCCTCTCTGTCAACAGTATTCATGGAAGCCGCGTTGAATTGTTCACAAAGTGAAATTAGCACAAAACAAACAGCAGCATAACACTCAACTTGGACTAGTAATCTAGAAATCCATGTAATCCCTACCGCCTAGCCACGCACCTCCACCACTCCCATATGGATCCTCTTGCGCAGTCGCTTGGTCGCCCGTCGCCCCCTCCGCGTCCTTAAAAGAGAACTCACGGTTGAACTTTGTGGTGAGCAAGCTGACCTGAGAAATGAGCGCGTTGCACGCCTGTTCAACGACTTGTGTCGGAGTCACGGACCCGTCGGTCTGGATTTTGATGAGGAAGTAGGGGTGTAGAGGGTGGGGGACTTTGTACCCGCAAAAACGGACGGTCGACATGGAAAGGAGTTGGCTGCACGCACGAGGGGATGAGCCATGGTGTGTGGGGCAAGCGGTCAGCACAGAGTCATGCACGGAGGAGAGCGGACGCACAAGCGTAGCATGTTCCCTAGTGTGTGGTCCTGCTTCACAATCTTGATTGTTGCTGCGTTGGGGATCTTGGTGTCCTCCTGAATTTCAACTCTGTATTGTCGTAAGTCGAGAACCAACGTGAAGGGACGGATGACGCATACGGTCGCTCGCCATCCTCGAGAACGTAGAGCTCGCTGCGCTCGGGTGCATTAATGCCGCTCATTACTGTAGACTAGTTGAATATGCCAGATCAGCCTCAATTCTCAAGAAGGTTGGCCAGCAAATGACTCAGAAGAAAGCGTATGTAAAATCTTCAAGGCGCATGGGCTCGGTGGATTGACAGATAATTTTTTTATAATAATAGCATTTTACAACGAAGTTGATTTGGTATCCTACTCACTTCTTATGTTATGGATAAATGTCGCGTTTGGGTCTGTAAATGCTATTGTCAGCAACCGAGCTTCGCATATGAAAGTTAAGTGGTAGCAAAATCAGAATAAGAATTGAGATCATAAATGTTCATCGACAATAAATACTGGGTCCTGAGCGGGACCAAGAACCATCATGTACGCGAAAGCATTAAATTCGAACAGAAACAGCTCGCACTCACAGAAAAAGCAAGGGAAGAGGTGAGGGAAGGAAGTCAACCCTACCGAGAGACCGGAGTGAAGAAACCCTGCTCGCGGGAGGGCCTTTGGTTGGGTCCGGTAATTGCCGGAGCGCTTCGCAAAGCCTCTGGCGCACACCCCGCTCGTCGTACACGACCGACTCGACACCCTCCTCCTCAAGGCATGTCCCATATTTTTGCCCATTCGACGCTTGCATTATGCCACTCCGATGCTGCTTGAATCTTTGAAGCTCATTTCGATGGAAATTTTGGGCGATGAACGGACGGATGGCACATGCAGGCGTCGGATGAGGGGATCACACTGATTGAACACCCCGGAACTGATTTTTTGTTTCGGCCGCTTGTCTTTGCGCTGCACCTTTCAAACAGAACTATGCCCTCCCGCTTCAGCAAAACCCGCAAGCACCGCGGCCACGTCTCCGCCGGTCACGGTCGTGTCGGCAAGCACCGCAAGCACCCCGGTGGTCGCGGTCTCGCCGGTGGTCAGCACCACCACCGGTGCGTCCTCTGATCAGCTTTTTGCCACGGTTTACTCACTCTTTGTACCATTTTGACAGCATCAACTTTGACAAGTACCATCCTGGTTACTTCGGTAAGGTTGGTATGCGCCACTTCCATGTCACACGCAACCAGTACTGGGCGCCCTCTATCAACGTCGACAAGTTGTGGTCACTCGTACCGAAGGAGGAGAAGGAGGGCCTCACAGAGGACTCTGAAGTCGTTCCCGTGATCGACGTTCTCCAGCACGGGTACGCAAAGGTGTTGGGCAACGGACAGTACGTGGATCCTTGTTCAAATTAGTTCTTTGCTAAAAAAAGAAACTTCCTCATCTCACAGGCTTCCGAAGCTCCCCTTCATCGTAAAAGCACGCTTCGTCTCCAAGATCGCCGAGTGGGTGCCCTCTGGAAACACTCGTTTCACACCTATATCTGACATTTTCTGCAGGAAAAAGATCAAGGAGGTTGGCGGCGCCGTCTCGTTGATTGCATGAGGGATTTGCATTGTTGTTTATCGTGTTTTTGTATTCCTTTCTGCTTGCACTACTACTCGCACATCCATGACATGCAATCCGACGCTTTGTGCATTCATGTACTACCATGACAATTTCCTCCTGAGACTCTGTGTGATTCGGCTTATTGGATGGCGTTTATCGTACTGCAAAGCCAAGACACTTGTCGCCTTGGCTCCGCAATCGACGACCGCAATGCAACTACCCTCACTACTTGCCACCCCCTGATCATGACGTGTATGGCGGGCAGGCGATGCCTGAGCCAAGGTGTCTGAATAGCTCATCCTTGCAGGTGATGTTAAAGCTTAGATCTCGGGATGACATCAATGTGGGATGTGGGACGGTGGAAAGTGGGATTGGGCAAGAACCGCAGTCGCACGCTTCGGTACTTGTCAGCCACAGCAGAGCTTTGTCACTTCAAATTACTCAAAGCTTGTCACGTTCCGGCTGGGCCCCTTGTCCCACAACTCTCGTCCCCTCCCCCCTCCCCGCCTCCCACACCCACACGACACCCACCAACCTAACTCACGCTACGACCTAGTATATGCCTGGAGCTTTCAGTTCTTGGTGTCAGTACATAAATCCTCCGATCACCTCCTTGTTTCACCTGGTGCCGCGGAGAGCGCCCGCTTACCCAATTTGTCCTAGATCAATCACAGTACCGCACACGCACTCTTGCGCGCAGCCCCATCCTTCTCGCACGCACGGATACCAACATTTCTCGTGTCGCTACCGAAATGGCGACCTCCCAGAACCCCAACTCGGCCGCTGCGCTCAACCTCGCAGAGCTCGGGGCCTCGACGAGTGTCGCTCCGCAGAAGAAAAATGAAACGTTGTTCGGCCCGAACATTGGTATCGTGAGCAGCGGGCCGAAGTGGACCGAGCAGGTGGGACGAAAGAAGGAACCTGTGGAGGAGATTGGTGCCGATATCGTGAAACGATGGATTGCGAGGAGCAAAGAGGTGCGTTTACTCGTCGTGACTCACAGTTGGGAACTCGGTCGCTGACCCTGTCGTGTGCTGACCGTAATTTACTTGGATGCGCTCTGGCTGCTTATGCGGGAAATTGACTCATTCTTGATGTATCACACAGCCAAATCAACCGACAACGACTCTCCAAGCTCTCGTCAACCTCAAGCGACCCACTCTTCGTCTGACACCCCTCAAGCCGAATCCGGATGACGAGTCTCCCCATAACGTCCTCCATGCGCTCGAGTTCGAGTATGATGCCGATACGCCACAGTGCAAGATCAATGTCTCCGTCGTCATACCTCCAGAACACCGTGATGCGGCAGCCCCAGAGAATGAAAGCCTTACTGCAGTTGTTTTCGAAAACGTGTCGGAGGGAGGTTTCGGTCGTACGCTGAACCTCGAGCACGGCGCCCACCTCGAACTAGCCCAATACGAACATACCACCAACAAGCCTCCTCCCGCTCCACCTGCTGCGGAGGACACAGCAAACTCAAGCGCAGCCTTGTCGCCTCCTGCGCGCTCCGAGCAACGCCGGTCTTCTCGTCGCTTCTCCTTCCATCTGCGTCGTACGCGTGCAGCCGCCGCAGGCCCTGCTCTGGCCGTCGTCGATGCCGAGTCCGCGCCGAAGGATACTGCCAGCGGAGACAAGTCCTCCACTGATGACGATGACGAGGGAGTCAAAATCGTCATTCGGCTGACTGCACTCAATGACAAGGGCGAAGCACTTGACAGCCCAAACGAACAGATCACCTACCTTCATGTCGTGCGCTTCGGATCTCCACCCGCAGAGGGCGAGGAAGAGAAGCGCCAGTGGGTGGTAAAAGTCGTGAAACGGGAGGCGGTTATTGGCGTACATGTGTTTCATCTGCACGAAATCTACGGTCTTTCCGCTCACGCGTCAACTATCCCCGCGCCGACCTCTACGCTCGAGTCACATACTTACCCACCTACTGGGGCTCTGCCGCAGCAACCGCAAGAAGACGAACCGAGCTCAGAGTGTCTCTTATGTCTGAGTGCGCCTCGGGAGGTTGTGCTCCTGCCGTGTCGGCATCTTGTGGCGTGTAAAGACTGCGCGATGAACATGATTGAGTTTGGAGCAGGTGGTACTATTCATCAGCCGGAGGAGACTGACGCGGCTACCCCAGACGGAGAGGCCGAGGGCGCGACGGAGGGCAATGATGGTGCGGCAAACGCGACTCCCGAAGCGACACCTACGACCACGCCTGCGACCACGCCTGCCGCGGCGGCACCCGTGCCCGTACCGCCACGCAGGAAGAGGAAAGCGAAGGGGTGGTTCTGCCCCGTTTGTCGGCAACGTCCGTATCTCTATCTCTTTCCGATATTCTCTCGTTCCCCCGGAGCTGACAATCAGGAATTTTGTTCCCAGCCTACACCTCCCTCCTCCGAATCACCACTACGCCGCCAGATAAGGAGGATGCCGAGGCGACAACCGAGGCGCCCGCTGCGGCTGCGAACGCAGAACTATCAAGCCCCGCGGCTGCGGGAGGGCCGCTGTCGAATCTCCCACGCCCTGGGTTTTTGAGAGCCCTCTCGCTGGGGCGAAGTGGCCCGCAACAAGACGTCGAACGCGGTGCTTGAGAACGCACTTTGACAAAGATGGTTTAGTACGTGTATGTGCGTGTGCAGCTGCGATTGTGGCTTTCTCTCTGTATCATGGTTGCTATCTCTGTACGATTACCCTGGCCAGTTAGGTTGGTGTTTCATTTTTCTCTGCCTCCGTTATTGTGTAATCGGTATGACTGTCCTTGTATTTGAGTAATATGTTGTTTCATCTTCGCCGGTCCGTTACATTTTCTGCGAAATGTTTGGCTGAAGACATACGAGCACATAGCCTGGTGTCCCTGATCAGTGATCGGAATGAATTGACCGACCTTCTTCGAAACAGGGTCGGGTCACCTTGCAGTCCGAGTGAAGGAGCCATTGTTGAACAGCTTTGATCGGTTTTGTGGTGGTCTAATACCGAATCAACAACCTCTGTCAGAATGCTTTGCCGACACGGCTAAGAAAGTATCTCACACATACACGTCGAAGTTGACAGAAAAGTGATTCGACTCCGTACACTCTTTGTCTGGCGCTGTCCATAATGTTGATGACGCATACACGGGCCATGCGCGGTAGCTCCGTCGCCGCTCTCGGAGTCGGCCATTGAATTTTGCAAAGCCCACTTGACGCCGCTTCTTTTCGCCGCTTCAAAAGTTTACGAGCGCGCCACCGCCGCCGCCGGGAGGCCTCGTCACAAGTCCGTGTGGCGATCTCGTCGAATTACGAAACTCGGCAGTGTTCGCGGCGAGTTGGGTCGCGTTCGCCGTGGATCGGAACATGATTCTCAAAAATTTCTGGGAGGTCAAGGTCCGTCACGGTGAAAAAGAGCTACGAGGGGGCAACCCTTACGAGAACTGGGCGAACCTATAACTTGGCCTTGAAGAAAATTAGCAAAAGTACCGCACGAAAAAAAATAGCAGATGTTTGCAGCCCGCGTGGCCTGCATGGTCCAGAATGAACTGTGACACTCCCAGTACGTAAAGCAAGTACGAAGCAAACGTTGTCAACAAGGATGCGAATACTACGGGTAGCAAGTTCCGACTCCTCGATCCTCAGTACGCGGAGAAGCATGCTCAAGTACAGAAGCCCGCATCATCCATTCAACGCACAGTCCACTTTTTTGATTTTGTAAGTGAAAGTGCTGCAATACACTGCATGGTTTCTAATTGTAGCTCCACGAGCTGAAAGAGCACGATCACGACCGCAAATGGCGGACATTGTCTACTTATCGAGATCGAGTCTGTTTGTTCCCTCTTCGAGTTCATTGAGATATTGTCCTTCGGTACGAGTAGGAAACGCTAGAGACATCAGAACCCATCCAATTCACGAGCGTTTTCAAGCGCCTCACGCACTAACTTTGGTGGTCTTGAGGGTCCGCGTTCCAATATGATATTATTGGCGAATTTTGATGTTCAAAGGTAACATAGCCGATCTTTTCCGTCACATAGCTGATGTTATTGCAGCAAGGCTGATTTGCATTGTGAGCTACGAACTGGTCTAAACGGAACGAGATGTATGTTGTAATTGGTGCGATCGGCTAAGTAGCTTGAAATAGTAGAGTTAAGAAATGAGGATAGCATCAATACACGTGACGAGAATGCGTCTTTCTCACGGCGGCGATGTTTGAGCTTTCTTCAGCCTCGAAGCTCGCTCCACCCATCGAACCTCACTCTAACTTTGTGTGAGAGATTTGCTACTGGGATAGTGCTACGAGGCCTGGGTGTTAAGAAAACACTTTCATATAGAATAATACACACGGTCTACTCTCCGATTGTTGTGGTACTCCGGCGCCAGTACGCTACCCCCGTTTCAGCAGCGATGCACTTCGTTGACGGACAGTTACTTCCGAGAGGGCAAAAACCTAACCCAACTTCTCTGCGCCTCCGTGGTTGAGATTTCCCAACTGGCTCGCGTGGGAATACCTCTGCAGTGCTGTACTACTTTGGTCAATTTGGCATTGAACTGTTATGGAGCCGTTGCTTCACTGCTGCCTCAGCCTTTACCTTGAATGTGTATCATGTTGAACGGCGCTCTACAAATCGAGTCTGGCTGTTCCCGGACGTTATTGGTTGAGTCGTTACAAAGAGCACCGCGCAAGTTGAATGATGTTGACGAACGTTCTACGGATGTTTCGGTTCGTTCACCCGGCGAGTTCGTCGGTCATCAGTTTCAAGGACGGTCTCTATTAACGTTGATCTCCTTTTTTTTCTTTAGTAGCGATTACATAAACGGTTTACTTACATGATTCACGGTACTTCCTTTGGATAATGAAATTAATTTGTGTTCAGGAGCGGCGATCAAAGCCGAGACCTCTGATGGTTGATGGCTGCGGTTCACCTGCGGCCTGCGGTTTGGACAGCGAAAGTGCCCGTGGCTACCAGTCTGCCAGATCTAGCTCGGTGTGATCCGAAACCAGCTATTGACAAATGATGAAAGATCAGATATACAATTTCTCCACGATCGAACAGTAGGAAGGAGCTCAAACCGATGACATGTCCGATGCGGCATCTATACGATCTGAAATCTCAATTGGGACAGGGCTGCCGACCACATGCGTTCACCTTTGTACTTGGGAAGTGCACTCTCTTGGCGGTCTCGGGGCTAAACTTATCCTGCAAACTCACGTTTCAGAAGATCTGGTTGTTAAATCGGCCCGTTCAGCCTATGGATCTGGGGATCTCTAGCGTCGTACTCTGACTCATCTCGCCCCTCAAAACGCGACGGTAAGATTTTACCAACGAAAAAAAAGCGCATTTGGTTCCGTGATTTGACAATTTGTAATCCTAGCCAATGCCGTAGAGTACGAAACACGCTGGCATGCGAGGATCGGTATGCTATAATCGAGGCTCATGGCAAATTCACTGCTGCTCTTGCAACTAATGGAGGATCAACCCTCACGATGAATGTATGATCTAGTTATAGTACGTTTCGCTACTTACGACACAGGTCAGAAAAATATTGAAATTATTTACTCGCGAAAGGGTTCAATCAATATCTTGAACGGGGAAAAGAAACCGCGTTGGTCATTTTTACGAAAATTGGAATGAATCAGCCCTGTCCGTCTAGAGCGCAGCGGCGGCATTAACCCATCATATTCACAGCACTTTGACGGGCTCAGTACTCGATTTGGATACCCTAGGGTCCACAACACCTACGAACGGCGGCGCAAGATGCCGAAGAGGCTATTCTGCGAGGTATAAAACGTCTCCAACATCGATAGTTGAGCAGTATCGGAAACAGTCTGCACTCCCTCAGCCTCGTCGGCCTCTACTCCTTTCGACCCTGAAATGGCCCTTTCGCTTCTCTTCACCTTTGCAGTCGTTGCAGGCGCAAACGCAGCAACAATCGGTCCAGTATCTGACCTTCACATCGTCAACGCCAACATCGCACCAGATGGCTTCACGCGCTCGTACGTATACTAGTAGTTAGCCACCAGTGTGATATATCTTAACCTACCACAGGGCCGTACTTGCTGGAGGGACGTTTCCGGGGCCCCTAATCGCCGCCAACAAGGTAATTTTCTGTTGTTGATCCTGCTCTACACCGTATGCTAACATAAAAACAACTCGTTCTTAGGGCGACAACTTTGCTATCAATGTCATCAATGACTTGACTGATAACACTATGCGCAAGAGCACTTCAATCGTAAGTCAAGTACCTTTTTAAACTTATCCTTATACTGATACCTTGCTCGTAGCATTGGCACGGGTTAGTTAGATAATTCGTTATGTTCTTCTTGACTTTGACAAGTTCTTCAGGATGTTGCAGCACGGAACCAACTGGGCTGATGGTGGAGCCATGGTCAATCAATGCCCCATTGCCCCAGGTATAATTATCTATTTAGTTTTTGTTCTTTTTTACTGACATACTTTTAGGGCATTCTTTTGAGTATCAGTTCAGGTATTTTCAATTGAAACCTTTGCTCTTGAAGGGTATGCTTATTTTCGCAACTAGTTCTAGTCCCTTGACTGGCACCTATTGGTATCATTCACATCTATCAACTCAATACTGTGATGGACTTCGTGGTCCAATTGTATGTCTTTGACTTCCTCAGCGTAGGAGTTGACTTATGATGCTTTTAGGTTATCTATGACCCCAATGACCCACATGCCTCGCGTTACGATGTGGACAATGGTGCGATGAACCCTGCTATAGTTTTTTTGTTTGATCTTACTGAATCCATGCTGCTTGCAGAGGACACTGTTATCACACTTTCTGATTGGTATCATTCTGTTGCTCCACAGCAGCCACTTCCGGCGTAAGTATGTTCCCTTTATTAATTTGATATCAATCCTCAACTCAACACAGAGTTCCACAATCGACTCTCATCAACGGCAAGGGCCGCTGGAAGAACAATCCTACTGCTGATTTATCTGTAATCAAAGTCACCAAGGGCAAACGGTACGCTCAGATTTCTCATTTTTTTTTTAAAAAAAAAAGAACTGTCAAATGTATGCTAATGGTATTTCACAGCTATCGATTCCGTCTTGTCAGCTTGTCTTGCGATCCGAACTACACGTTCTCTATCGATGGTCATAAGCTGACGGTCATCGAGGTGGATGGGGTCAACCATGAGCCTGTAACTGTAGACTCTCTTCAAATCTTCGCCGGTTAGTGCTTTTCATTCAGAATCCAAATGTTAGAAGGATGTCTCACATAGTTCAAACAGGCCAACGCTATTCCGTTGTCGTAAGTAGTAATCATGATAGGTTCAGATCTGGATTAGTATCCAATAAGATATCATAGGTTGAAGCCAAGCAGGACGGCGGCAGCTTTTGTACGGTCTTGTTTTTCTGTTAAATTCTTTGAGGTTTAAAACTCTTACAGGGATTCGCGCAAACCCCAACCTCGGCGACACCGGATTCGCAAATGGAATCAATAGCGCCATTCTCCGTTATGACAATGCACCTAGTAGTGATCCTACTTCCAATTCCCCTTCAAATCCAGTCAAGCTTGCCGAAACCGACCTTCATGTGAGCGTCCTCTTTTTTGTTGCAACCGTCTAAACTAAAATGTCTGATTACAGGCCCTTAACAACCCTGGTGGCGCGGTGAGCTAGTTTACCCTCGCATTTACCCTTGGTCGGAGGCACTAACAATATTTAAGCCCGGCGGTCACAACATCAATGGTGCCGATGTGGACATGACTCTCGCCTTTGGCTTTAATGCGAGTCATCTGTTGCTCTTTTTTTTTTAAAAAAAAAAAACACACTCTCCATGCTTACCATTTTAATAGTCTCAGGGCAAATTCACTATTAACGGTACCAGCTTTGTTCCGCCTAATGTTCCGGTTCTTCTTCAAATCCTCAGTGGAGCACAGAACGCTCAGGACTTGCTTCCGTCTGGCAGTGTGTTTACTCTGCCACCGAATAAGGTCATTCAGCTTCGCATGCCAGCAGGGAGTGTAGGCGGGATTGGTGGACCTGTACGTGTTTCTTAATTATGACAACTAAGCAATGCATTAATTCTGTTGTGTTTAGCATCCCTTCCATTTGCACGGAGTTAGCTTCTTCTATTTTATGAAATGAGTAGATACTGACGTTGCTCATAGCATACCTTTGCTGTTGTTCGAAGCGCAGGCACAACATCTTATAATTGGGAAAATCCTCCAGTTCGTGATGTGGTGAACACGGGTGTCAATGGCGATGAAGTAACCATTCGCTTTACGACAGACAATGTAAGTCTACACGTTGTCTTCCAAGCTTTTGATAGCCTTATGCTTAAATTTGTCAACAGCCTGGACCTTGGTTCCTTCACTGGTATGCTTTATTTTATGAACTGTTGCTGCAAAACTAACATAAGCTCGTCTTTGTAGCCACATTGATTGGCATTTAGAAACGTAAGGGGTTAGACCCATCATTGCTTGGGCATATATTGATATGTTACACAGTGGCTTTGCAGTGGTCCTTGCTGAAGACACCAAAAATACCGCTTTGGCCAACCCTGTTCCTAGTTCGTTAATTCTTCGCCAAATTAGTCAAACACCAGCTAATGATACGCCTACAGGCTCCTGGAGCGACCTTTGTCCCATCTATGATGCTCTCGACCCGGCCGATCAGAAGCGCCGTGCGTTTATTCGTGGACGTACCTTTTAGGTACCCTATAGTACTTTTCGGTTTTCTCCTTGTCTAAGTTCATGTAATTGAATGCGGTGCGGACAATCTGTTAACTATGGTCTTCCTTTGCTGTAACTTAATTACATCTCAACTCCCGCTTTTGTTCTTAAATTGATATTGAATATTATTCTACGATTTCTCTCAACACCGTACTCTTATTGTTACGAACATACTTCTTGGTAAACACCATAGAGTTTTCCGTCATATAGTAAGTTTGATCATCTCTGATGTACTCATAAGAATCGCTGAGCTGGGCTGGTTTTCCCGATAAGGGCTTGACTGCGTATATAAGAACACAGGTCGAGTGACAGCCGTGATATTGTTGTACTCATAGGCTTGACTTTTAGTGATTCATTCTAAGTATGATTTCAGCAGGCATAGTATGTTCCTAGCCTCATCTATTTATCCAAGCGAAGCAACAAGTGCGCTCATAATACAAAAAAGATCCCTAAAGGCATATACACACTATACCAGAGAGCGACCAATAGTAACTTTTTTCTAGTCAAACAGGTGTAGCTGTTCCTGGGGGTATACTATGTATCTCCTGATCAGCAATTACGTTGGGTTGTCTATTTAAGCCAGGTAGAGAGGAAAGGAATCTCTGCCAGGACCACTTTTTCTGGCTGTTTCGACTAGATGCTTCATGACTGTAGATAGGGTTACCAAGCGTCTCATCTTCTGATCGTTCCTCCTCTGTTGGTGACTTGACAGCACCCAACTTTGATACAGAGAGTTTGAGGTGTTCCGCAAGGTGGTTAAAAGTCCCGTGATCCCAAGCGTCGTTGGTACACCACAATACGAGACCACAGACGAGAACGCATACAAATGCGACAGTAACACGGGTTGGGGTGCGAGTACGGTCAAAGGACATGGCAAGGAAAGAGCCAAGAAAAGTGACCATTGCCCACAGAAGCCCAGCACTTGAGGTCACGCATAAAACAAATGAAGACATTGCTCATGAGTGCTTGCATGACAACGATCAATATTAGCAACATACTAGGGAAGAGAATGCATTACAGCGAGAGTGTCCAGGCCATGGCGATGTCCAAGGTGGTTGCCAGCCTCCTCAGCCGTGTTTCGGAAGTGATTGTACTTTCTGTCGTTAAATGATTAAGATGAGTTTCGAAAATTCAATAGTAGTTTTAGGATATAGCTTGATATTGGTACTACCTGATAAGTGCAAGGCTTATAATGATAGTCCCGACGCTTGTGAGTGTAGAGAGGTAAGAAAGTACTTGAACTGGGCTCCTGTAGCTCAGAAACTCATTGTCGACGGTAGGAATAGCTAAAAGCGCCATGTTTGCAGCCACTGAAATGAAGAATGGGTTTTGTTTTTATGATCAGGTATGGTAACAATCTTACAGAGCACAGTTGCCTATCAAATTGGTAAAGCTTCTCTTTAGTCGTCTTTTGATTTAATCGCAATAAAGTTGCGTACATTCAAAATGATATCTCTCCAATCTTCTTTGGCATTCTGAATAAATGCGCGCCAGGGAACATGGTTGACTAAATTGTCGACCCAGATAGTTTCAAGCTGCTTAGCTTGGACGTCTGTTGAGTATCGTCAGCCGCATTGGTTTTGATTAGACAAAAAAATGAAAGGAAGCCTACGGGGTGCATGGAAGAGTAGCAAAGAAGCCAATTCAAAATACAGCGATCTGGAATGCCCAAGGTCACGGAATATAGGTTGGTCTCTATTTAGTCTTGCACATCTTTGGCCCGCATAGTTCATGTATTGTTCATGAGCTTCAACATGATCGATTGTTAAAAAGATCCAGATAAAACGTATCAATGTCAGCCCTCTGCATACCTAACAAACTCATCATACGAGCTAACCTAATCAGCTAATCATGTACTAGTCAGAACACAAACGGAAACTCACCCACAACGCAGGATGCATAGGCTCCGACATTAATTATGCCTGAGCATAGATATAAGTCTTGAAGTAAATAGTGTCAAAATGCATGAAGATAAATGTACCATTCAGTGTTTTCACATGGTTAACCATATCTGAGAAGTGTTCGGCTATCCACCGTTAGTAACTAAAAATTAAATTTACTTTCATTCCGAATATGCCATACCAGAATAGGCCGCAGTTGAAAATTTTGATGTTAATGCATCTGCTCTGGATTACCAAAAAAGAACGGATGGACAAGTGCGCCACACACCATAGCTAGCATGAGTTAGCAGTCCTAGTAATTCCTTCAGAAGCAGTTTGTCAACTTTCTGGTGATGGGGGAATAGTTCACGATGTGTCCTGAGAAAGTTTAATTGTTTGGATTGATGGTCGCTAAATGATTTATTAGCAACGCCGTTCAGCTGAAGTCTTAGCACTTACCAAAAGCATGGATGCAGTTACCAGTATAGCGACTCAAACTCATACGCTGTTCCACATGTTATGAAAACGCTTCAACAACCTAAAGTGTATCACCTACTGAACTGGGAAGCATCCACAAACCCACCCAGTTCCGATAACAGCTGTGATGCATTATACTCATGAAGCCAGTAAATAGCTCTTGAGCCATGATGGGCCATGTAGTATTTGCAAAGTATGGGTTCACCTGCCTCATCAAGTTCGATGACGATTGTGTAGTCAGACTCCTCTGCTTGAGGAAGGATATTTGCAAAGCTATCTGCAGCGTCGAGAATTTGAGGATCAAAGAGGTCGGATGGTGTGTAAATGCGCTGGAATGACGATTTAGACCAAGATGCATTGCCACCACGGAGCAGCTGAAAAAAAGTACCAATTGTTCATGAAACCAGTACACGGATCCTTCTGGATGTACGCAACGCTTCCAGTCAGATGCTCTAGGTGGTGCGCTGTAATGATGTTGGTTTCAGTAGGGTGACTGGATTTGAAGTAAGCAATAAACCCACCGCTCGAATGAATGTGTTCCAGCAGGTATAATAAAAACATCAGGATTATCAACACTCGAATCGCTGAGTACAGGTTAGGGATCTGATCTGAGCACATGTTATAGGAGAAAACTCAAAGGGTAAAATCGGACATTTTAGGGTACTCGTAATATCTCAGGTATTGAACATCCTTGCTTGAGATGGGCACCAAAAGTTCAAATAGGGGAGAACCACTGCTTGAAATTGGAGCGAGTCTGTGTGCTGGATTGGCTTGTCGCGGTGATGCCTGCAGAAGTAAGCAATGCGATGTCCAACAAAAATAATGATATAGAGATCCACGTACATTGGGCCCGGGAAACATGTTGCTGGATTGCCGCTGCGGAGAACTAGCGTTAGTGGAAGCAAGGGAGTTTGCAGACGATCCGAGAGATGTAGGAGTTGGAGAACCCAAAGCAACTCGTCTTTCCGATCGTGCGACTTCGTCAGCGAGAGGGGACTACGAAGTTCTCAGATAGTTGTTTGGAGCAGACGAGAAATTTATTCACTCACGTGTGGCGGGGGAATAACGCTAACAGATGGATTTGAGCGCAAAGATAGATTTGAGCGCCTAGCTTGAGCAGAAGTCGAAGGTCTAACCGCCTCAGAGCCTAGCAGATGCCAGGAAGTTGGTCGGCTAGGTCCCGTCCGGGATTGGGCACCCCTTCGATCCCTGAGCGACGCCAAGCTCGGTGTACGTGATTGACTGGCAGCCACGGTACGTCCTTGCGCTGTGGTTGATGTGTGCCCCAGAGAACTGCCAGGTCGAAACTGTTGGCCGGTAGCGTCTGTCACTGCGCGCGGTGTGGACGGGCGAGTGTGAATGTGACCAGGAATAGCCGAGTTGCGAGGGGCAGCGAGTGAAGAGGAGGACGCGGATGGATGAAGATGAAGAGAGTTGCCAAATGGTATTTGAGATGGCAAAGGTGCAGAAGGTATATTTGTTGGTACATTGCTTGCACTAATTGTCATGTGCGTAGCATATCCGCTGTCCGTAGTGGAATTAAGAGAAATAGTGCCGTTGTCTTTGGTAGTATCCGAGGGCGCTTTTTCGAATGGGGTTCGTCCAACATTGCCTTGCTTCTGAGTGAGGTTGTTCCAAACTGTGAAAAGGGCGCGAAGGATGACATGCCACAGGGAGCGCTCAGATGACACTATGCGAATCCCAAGTTGTCTGACGCGTCGTAAGAGAAGCTGTATCCAGATGTGAGGTCGTAGCATGACAGTTTAGCTCAGAGCAAGAACATCGGCCGTGGTGCCTAAGGAGGAACGAGAAACAAGGAGGAGTAAGCACAAGTGATGAAGGCTGTTGTCGAATACAAGTGATGAATGCGTTTATGCTGTAAGTTAGGCGCCTAGTTATTTCCTAAAACAAGCGCCAACCCCTGAGATCTCTGCTGTCAGCTTCGTACAGCTTCGGCAACGGCGCCTATTCAACAGCAGACACGTTGTATGTGAGGAACTTATCCGAACGGGTCGTTGGCGCCGCGTATCTTGGCTCGACTCTCCCCGAACGCTCTCACCCTTTGCTGAGCATACGATGCGTGTTGTTGAATTACTACTCCCACTCATCGCATCAATAGGTGCATACGCAGCTGAGCTCACCCTGCAGTCGCCACGCATCGTGGTTACAACCCCCGATGGTGCACAGTTGCGGTCAGAGCCGTACGTGTTTTACAGCCTCTTTGCACAGTCATGAACACAGCTCAATCGATATCCAATCCACTTAGCCTTTCAACCGTGAAGAAGCTATCTCCGGCAGTGACGCTGGGACCCAAGGACAGCTTACGCCTCACTTTCCAAGTCGTGTCCAAGGACGGTGAAGATAGTGGAAACTCTGGCGTGCAGCCTCACCAGACCTTCCTCCGCTTTTTCGATGCTTCGACTGGTGAAGAAGGGATCCAGCCCATACGCGTGAGCTCGAGCGGAAAAGCGAAATTTGAGCTCGTGCGTAGTGTTTCATAAATTTAGAACTGAGTCGTTCAACAACGTTCACGAATAGAACATGGCGCGCCCACCGTCTTCGCTGCCTCCCACAACTGGTGTTGATCCACTCGAGGTAACGCTGTTGATCGGCTCATTCAAGCACACCCCCTTGAAGGTGGCATTGTTCGACTTGATACTTCCTGCATCCCAACCTGCACCCGTACATGCCGAGGAAGCGAGCTTTCACGTCCTGCCCGAGATCGAGCACACCTTCCAAGCGGAGCAGAAGCTCCCTCCCAAGGCCATCTCCGCAGCCTTTTCGGGCATCGTGCTCGTCCCTTGGGTTGTTCTACTTGGGCTTGTGCGTGTGCTTTGTTTTTTTGCTCTGCCATCGCGACCGTATATTGACTGACAGTCACCATTGCCAGTGGGCCGCAATCGGTATCAAAGTCCCCCATCTGGCTTCTCCTAAAATCCTGCCATTCACTCTGTCACTTGTTGCTTTTGAAGCGTTACTTCTGTGGTACTGGGTAGCTCTCCGCCTTGGCCAGGTGCTCACCTACGCTGCCATTCTCGCACCTGTCACTGTGTTCACAGGAAAGACTGCCCTCGTCGCTGTATCCGAGCGTCGTTTTGGTAAAAAATAAAAGATGCAGTGGAGAAAGGTGTATTGAAGCATAGAGAAGGTGTACAAACGTGAATTGCGGTAGTAGATTAAAAGGAAGCTCCATCCAAAATTGTTGATCGCGCAGTATCGATAAAAAAAGGATGTAAACAAACAAAGATTATTCCACCTCTTCTACGCTGTAGTCATACCTAATCTCTGGCACCATCATCGGCGCTGGCGACGGCTCACGGGGCGAAGACGCCCCCGACGCAGACGCTGCGCCACCCTCTGACGCGAGAGATATGAGGTCCCGCCTGACGGTACCTTGCACGGGTGCAGGCGCCGCCGGCATCTCAACGTCCGGCACTGGTGAAGCAGCCGCAGGAGAGGGAGCAGCGGACGACTCTGCTATGGGGGCGTGTAGCCCTGCAAGCGCCTGCAACTCGTCGTCTACCCCGCTCAGAGAAACCGGGATCGCCGCCCCCTCCTCTGCCTTTTCGAGCTCTGGTACAGGCGTGCCCACTCCGGGAGTGGTGCCTACGCCCTCGCTACCCTTCCTCTCCGCTTCCGCCGTGAGCTTGGCTTTCTTGTTCGCCCGCGCGGCCTGAGACTGGAGCCGCTTGCGCTCGCGCGCCAGGCGCACTTTTTCTTCCGCCTCAGCCTCCTTGGCTTGCTGTGCCAGCTGCGCTTTTGCATTCTGCTCGTCGATCTCGTCCAATGTGACCTGTTCGGCGACATACTCGGCGTAGCGATCGGAGATGGGACGCCATGTGCGGGAGGGTGGAGGCTTCATATCCACATCTCCGCCGGCGCCAGTAGCCAGAGGCGCGAGGTCGTGGCCGAGGGAATCTTGCGAGAGGATGGTGTCAATGTCATCCGGTGGCGGAAATGCGAACTCTGGCCCAGGATTCATGCGCACACGCGCCTCGTTGAAGAGTGACACGATTGGATAGTATCCGAGCGTCCCGTCATCGAAAGGGTTGTCACGATGAGCCTGCGCCTCGGGTCGACGGCGGGATCCCTTCGCCTTATTAGCCGCCTCGTTGGCCTTGTCTGGCTTGAGTGGCCGAAAGTCGTACAGATTCTCAAACCCGATGCCCTGGCATTCGCCGTTGACGAAGAACGCGATGCGGGAGCCTTCGAGTATCGGTAGCGGCCGCCCCTGGGGTTTGGCCGGAGCGGACTTGCTTCCTCCCGGCGCACTTGACTTTCCCGCCGTCTTCTTCTTGACCGGCGGAGCGGGCGCAGGCGCAACGTCCTTTGTCGACTTTCCCGCCTCCTCGAGCAACATCTGCATCTCCCGGCTCACGGGATACTCGCGAGCCTCGAAGTACGTCCGGTCCCGGAGCTGGATCGGGATGCGCTCGCGGTGGATGTGCGCCGGGTCGGCCGGGTCGCGTGGGTCGGGCACGCGAAGCGGGGGGAGGGAAATGTACATGCCCACGACGTCGCCGCAACGGAGTCCGCGCGGTGCGTACGGCTTGGGCCGGGACAACGTCACCTTCTCCCCCGTCGCATCGCGCAAGCCGTAGCTATAGCCGTCAAGCCCGACAGGTCCTGAGAGTGTCGACTCTCGACGCGCCCATCCCAAGCGAACATGTGCCCCTTGGGAGGTTGTAGTCCCTGGAGAGCGCTCGCCGGCGCCGAGCTCGATTGTGAACTCCATGTACCACTTTCCTTCACGCACGGGTGCGTTGCCGCGAACGCTCCGGAAACCGGATGTGCCTCGTACCCCCAGGCCATCGGTGGTGATACTGACAGAAGGAGAGCGGTCCTCCCAGCTGAAGCGATAGTATTGAGGTGTACTCTCGACTGTGCGGGCGAGAAGTGCAGACCCCGGGGGCGAAGCGCCGGCAGGGCAATAGCGAAAGCCGAGCTGGTTTAACACAATCTGTTCAAGGTTACTGACAAACCATGCACGTTAGAACAGCGTGCATTAAAGACAAGAACGGTCTACTCACTGGTACGGCGAGCCCTCAGAAATGGGCGTGAACGTCGGCGTCACAGGACCCTGCGAAATCGTCTGGAGCGGCTCAGGAGCGGGCGAGTTGGCTGCAGTATTGGCTGCCGAGCCAGACGCATGCTTCCTCTTTTTGCTGGTGGCAGAGACGGTGGTGTCGTTGTTGGTGATGTCGACCCTCACGGGGACGGCGGCGGGAGAGTCATCGCGTTCGGCGAGCATGCCAGTTGGACGGGGGTCGGGCCTGTCGGGGGGACGAGTGAGCAAGTGACGGAGCTCTTGGTCGAGAACCGCCATCATCCGTTGCTGGACCGTCGGCCGGCTTGTAGAGGCCTCAACAACGCTTTTGTCATCTTGCCTCTCGTTCAAACAGACCCTGCAGTGTGCTTTGAGCTACGACCGGCGCGTTTCGCCGTAGACTACCGAACGAAATGGCGACAGACCCGTACCATGCCGTGCAGCATGAAGTGCAAACGTCGCTCCAAGCCGCATCAACGCTGCGCGCCTCCTACCTCCGCATACGCAGCACTGCGCGAGGGGAGTCTGAGGAACTTGTCTGGGCAAGGAATGAAGTACAGTGTGCCGTTTCCTCTTGAATATGTGATTCACCCTAGTTAACTGACTGGTACGATTCGCGAATAGTTGAAAGCTACTCTTGCAGCGCTCGAGGCAGATCTTGAGGACCTCGAAGAAAGTGTCAAGTGCGTGTCTCCTAATCCATCCACAAGGCCACTCCTAAAAATCCTATCATCGTCACAGGATAGTAGAACAAACCGGGGCACGAATGTTTGGCCTCGAAGAGCGCGAAGTGCTCGACCGACGCGCATACGTCTCGCGAGTGCGGCGTGAAATCCAGGTACGTTTCCCCTCTCACGCCCATGAGACGGACCCCCTCTCAACATCAACTAACCCATGCGCAAGATAGGACATCCGCTCAGAAATCGACTCCGATCCTGCCTCCAAGCGCAATTCGACCCGATCTACTTCATCAGCCGCACTGAACGGTGGCGGTGGTAGGGGTAGCGACGACGACGAAGACCATCAGGCTAAATGGGCTCAGGAGGAGCAGGCAATGATTATGCGTGAACAGGACGCGACGATAGACACCATCGCTGGGACGCTCTCGACCCTCGCACAGCAGGCAGGGCTGATGGGGCAGGAGGTGGAAGAGCATAACGAGTATGCGCTTCTTTTTTAACTCTACAAATGTCCGCCTTCTGACGCTTCGTGCCTACAGGCTCCTGACTGACCTTGAACAGGGAGTTGACCGCACTTCGTCGAGGCTGGATAGCTCGATGAAAAAGCTACAAAAGTTTATACGTGATACCGAAGGCAAGCTGCCTAACCTAATTCGTCGCTTTGCTCTGCATATTCACTCCCTCTTTGTTGCAGAAACCAAGTCTGGATGGTGCATCTTGATACTTACTATCATCCTCCTTGTGTTACTTCTTGCGGTCATCCTTATCTAAGGTAGTACTTAATCCTTCTGACCTAGGCTGTCTGTAAGAGTGCTGCTCCGTTCTTTTTGGATTTATATAATATTTGGTCTACAATTCGACGGGTTTTGCTTTCAACGGCCCGATTCGAGCAAATCATCCTATAAGCGAATTCGAGAACACATCCGAGAAGTCACCACTTCAACAGCGAGGCCGTGCTCAAATTTCACTGCCTGCAAGCGCGGCGAGTGCCATTTTCATTCGGCGCACGAAGTCCGCCAAACGCTGGCGCGTCGCCTCTGTTTTCCAAAGCAACCTAAAAGTCAGCGACGCCACATATATGCGCTTCACTTTCTCTCGTATTTCAGCGTCTTGTCAAGAATTGGTGGCGTGAAATGGGATAATCACCAACGATATTCCATTCCGGCTGTCGATAGGGGGGTGGTGTGGGCGAAGGGGAGGGGAAGGTCATTGGAGGATCCCAAAAGGACGGGTACGTGCCTTGCTCCTTCTCTCGCTTCACGAGCGCGTCTACGTCGCGCGCGAGGGCCTGCTGTGCGCGCTCATGCTCGAGGATGGGTCTTGCGGTGACCCACTCGTCAAAGTCGAGGAGGGCGGCGAACAGATGCGTGTACATCTCTGCTTGGACGAAACAAAGAAGAGGGAAGTCAATCACGCCATCGACTACCTTCAACGAGCCGATTGTGGTAAGAGGAGGGGTCCAAGCTAGGGTGCGGACCAGGCCGAACTGATCTTAATAAAATGCGCACGCTCTAGAGCCTCTTCGTACTCCCTCTCCGCCTGCGCGAGCTGGCTCTCGATTTCGCCTGGGTCATAAGGCGGAAAACGTTCCGCCGCGAGCTCTTCTAGCCTTCTTCCCCGCGTGCTGGGCGTCGTGGTGCGCGCTCGAGAAATCTTGCTGCCTGCTCCTATAAGAGAGGAAGACGAGCTCGGCTCGTTGGATGAGGAGGCAGATGTGGTTGAGATAGTAGACATGGGCTGGCAAAGCTGAGTGAACGGAGCTGTGAACGCGACGGGCGAATATTCGACGCGCTTGTCACACTCTCGGGTTGCACGTGCCCCCCTATTTGCCGTGACATCAACCTCAGTCCGGCCGTGACACACGCCGGTTTTCGAAGTTGCTTACTGCGTTTTTCGAGTTCTGTTTTGGTTTCTGTTACATAAACCCGTATGTGGACTATTCGAGACATCGGTCTCGTGGCTGGTCTCGCCCTCGGAGACGACGCAGAGGCGAACTGATCAGCCGGAGAACTCTCAGACCAGGATCTCTTCCGGAGGGCGAAGAGATCGTAAGCGATTGAATGCCTGTCTCCGTTTCTCGCGTGCCGCGCGCACCCCCTGTGGTTTAGGTTAGTGAGTCTGCTTCGGGTCGACTACTAGTTCGTTTCGGCAGACCAAGTCACTGTGGCATATGCTCACGACGGCAGGAACGCTAGGCTGCCGAGAGTCTTTCGCTGGCCTCTTCCTCACACGACTCCCTTCTTGGGCCGCTTACAGGGCGGCTTCTCGCCACCTATTATTACGCCTTCGAGGGATCGGTTCTGATGATGCGCACATTTGCTGCGACGGCCATTGCAACTTCAGATAGCTTCTCATCCCACATAACTGTGTAAGGGTCCACATGGCTCCGGAGAATGTTGCGTCGATGAATGCGCGTCACAAGCGAGGAAGACGTCCGCACGTCACGCGTTAATCGCCTTCTTGCTCTTCCCCCTGATCTACCCAGCTGCTTCTCTCCTTGGGCTGAACCAGAGGCAGTCTCTTTCGTCCACCTACCGAACCGTGCATCCTCCGTCTCTTCGTGGCCATAACATCAATCACGAGACGTGCGGAGGCGCTGATGATTCTCTCGCCGATGGCACAACTCTGTCATGTGAACTAGCATCCCTCAAGGGCCCTCGGCTATAACGGTCAACTCTTGCGCACCTCGGCCAAACAGGAACGTGATGCGAACAACATCGAACTTGTCTTCCAGAAGCCGTACACACATTTAATCAGACGGGTGCACAAAGATAGACTGGAAGGGATCGGAAAGCGCGCGGTTCTGAACACAGAAATCGTAGTGCGGCCGCCTTATATATCTCGCGAGCGTTCAGATTCGCGGCGACGAATCTCGACCTGTCCCTTTCCCCTGCGTTCGGCTTGAGCATCTGACTACAGGCAGCAGACATGGGCTACAAACGCTTCCTCCTCGGCGGCCTCGCCGTTTCTAGCATGCTGAGCACCGCGTCCGCGGGCACGATCCAGTTGCCTGGCCTTCAGGTCCCAAACAGCGCGAAGACCAACAGACACGCCGTCCGCAACATCTTCAAGGACAGCTACAAGGCGTACCACAAATACGCCTTTGGGCACGACGACCTCGCACCCATCTCAAAAGGCTTCTTCGACGGGCGCAACGGTAGGCTTCAGTCTGGTCTCTTCGTGTGACAGGAGATGGTATCGACATTGCAACAGGTTGGGGAGCGACTCTCGTCGATGCCATGTCGACAATGGTGAGTTGCTTTCCTCCAACAACCTCTCTTTATGCCTTGTACTTATGCTTGGATTGTCAACAGTACATCATGGGTGATTTCGACGTGCGTGTCCAACCCGTGATAGAACCTGTGTATATACTCACGTAAGCCTACCAGGACGAATTCAAGGAAGCCGTCGACTACTTTTCCACTGTCAACTTCAATGCGTCCAAAACCTCGGATGACGTAAGGTACGTGTTCATTCGGCGTGGACGTGTAGCATGATCTTGCTCGCTCAGCCGTTTGCTACAGCGTGTTTGAAACCACCATTCGCTATGTAAGCCAGTCCCAGATTTCTTTTGTTGCTCAAAATGTTGATGAGATGCCTTCACAGGTCGGTGGTTTGCTCTCCGCATACGAGCTGAGTGGAGAGAAATACCCCGTGCTAGTGAGCAAGGCCAAGGAAATAACGGACAAACTCGTGTACGCCTACACCGGGGTGAGTGTCTCGCACCTTCGACAAGGCTGAGAGGCGTCGACTGAAGTGGATCCTGGCCAGTCTGTCGGATTCAATTTTGGTTTTGTCGACTTCAAATCCAACTTGCCAGAGCGCACAAGCTCTAACATCGCCGAAGCTGGAACAGTGAGCACATTTTCTGCAATCTGGCTTGCTCGTGTAGACTAAATCACTCTTGTTCCAAGCTCACTTTGGAGTGGTCCACTTTGAGGTAGTCACCGTTCTCCTTCTCTTCCGATGTTGCCCACTAACTATGTTGTTATATATAGCAAATATACCGGCAACGATACTTATCGGCAACTTGCTGAGGGGAACGTCAAGCACATCATTGGCTTGGTAGGTCAAACTGCCCTGACTCTTGGTTCAACCTGTTCACACAAGGGATAGGCTCCGCCGCTTCCTGGGCTCCCTGCTCAAGGTATCTGGCCTAACAACGGGACTTTCAACGGAGGCTATGTAGTACGTCGGAAAATGACGAAAATTGCACGCACCAAATTGATAGTTCCTTAATCTTTTTCATTCTTTATAGACTTGGGGCGGCGGTTCTGACAGTTACTTCGAGTACCTCATCAAGCTTCCTCGCCTGACGAACACTGATGACCCGACTTTCGTCGACGCATGGAAGGCAGCCGTCGACTCCTCCATTACCAACCTTTTAACTGTGCGTTGATCTGCGCTCAGAACGATCGATCAGAGTAATCAACATAACAAACAGACTTCGACTGTTGGTGGTTGGACGTATCTTGCTGACTACACTTCTGCCGCTCGCATTCGCAACATCGGCTCTCACTTGGCGTGTTTCCATGGCGGCAACTGGATCATGTAAGCACTCAGCTCTCTTCGTGAGCAAGGGAGTAGATGCTAACGCTATCATAGGGGTGGCCGACTTCTTGACAACCAAACAATTGTTGATATCGGACTCAAGTTGACTGATGCCTGCTGGAACACGTGAGCCTCCGTACTAGCATCGCGTTCTAAATACTAACCACCTTTGTTTAGTTACGCAAGCACACAGTATGCAAAGTCTGCTTCTGGTTCATAAGCCCTAATTCTAACTTTTCTCAGAACCGGTATCGGCCCTGAGGTGTTTGCGTGGGTTTCGTGAGTGTTTATCATCGCCCCTCATTGAACGCAATCCTCTGACTACAGTCTAGACCAACGACCAACTATACTGGTACCAACGCCACAGCTGAGGAACTCGCATTCCACGCACAACACGTATGTTCTTGTTTCCTTTTCTCTACGTTTGCTCATAACGTTCTCGCCGTTCAGGGGTTTTTCATCTACCCTGGCTATGAGTACTACGACCTTCGGCCGGAGGTCCTCGAGTCCAACTTTTACGCTTGGCGCGCTACAGGTGCGAGGTCCTTTGTCTGAGGGCCTTGAAATGTACTAATCGCTTGTAATTCCGCACCTCACTAGGTGACACGAAATATCTTGACCGGGCCGAGGCGGCTTACAAGTCGTTCGAAAAATACGTCAAGGTATCGTATCCGTTTTGCAGTCCTTTTTGCATCGGCGTTAACTCGTAAAAACAGGCAGGCGTTGCTTATGCTGGGCGGGAGGTAAAGTAGTTTTGCACATGATTTTCCTTTGGCTTGGATTGACTTGCTTCCTAGAACGTGAACAATGCCACGGATACCAATTATTTCGACGATACTGAGTCCTTCTGGTAAGTCCCACTGTTCTGCTATCTCTACAGTCAATTGAAAGCCATCGTGAATTGCAGGTATGCAGAGGTTCTCAAGTATCTTTACCTTACATTTGATGACCCTGCACATATTTCCTTGGACGAATGTCGGTTTCAGTACATGCATCGTAAATGTTGTTGTTAAACTTATCATTTTCTTAGGGGTCTTTAACACGGAGGCCCATCCCTTCAAAGCACCTCCAGCGAAGGCCAGTTACCGAACGGGTACCTCGACTCCTTCCCGCAAAGGCACTCCGTTCCAAGTTCAGACTGGTGACCAACCCGAGATTAGTTTCAACCCTAGGCTGCCAAGTAAATTAAGACAGATTTCCGACCTGTTCGAGGGCTTCTGATTCGATATAGCAGAGTCAGATCGGGAGTGGCAGCATGAAGAGCTGTGAAGCTGCCAGAGATGTTCTAAGACAGCTTTTATTATGTTTTAACCTATGTAGCTTGAGGACTCCAGCTTTGTCAATAAATTACATAGTCGATACACCCAAAACGATGCATGTTTGGTCTGTCAGATTGCAAATTATGCGAGCTTGTCGCAACATGCTAGAGCATCACTGAGCACATCATGCATATGCCAGTGTAAGGCCCCGTTCGGGGGTATCAACCAGGTTGATCCCCTAGCTGATCCCCCGTTTTGGCGGGCAAGTTGGGAGTATTTGATCCCCTCAAATAGGGTCTAAGTGGTGACGAAATAGTAATGCAAAGGTTTTCGTATGAGTCCTATGTAAAGCTTAAGCTCTATTGATACAATAACCGAAGCCAAACTCGAATATTAAGTCAGCGCGAATTCCTCGTTGCTTTTTCTATAACCCTACGTAAGACAAACAGAGCTTGAGTACTGAGACTCTCAAAGGTTCCTATACAAGTCGCTAAGTTGAGCAACATTTAGGAGCTCCGGATTGGGACTAATGACTGGTGAAGACGCAGTATGCGTATGCTTTGGCAACCCAGCAGACTTGGCCGCCTTTGTTGGCGTTCGGTATGAGGCCTTTGGCACAGGGGACTTAAACGGATGTGCCTCCGTGTTAAATACCCCTAACAAGCGTGAGATTGAGTCGCAGAATTTGTGACCAGTGTACTTACATTCATCCAATGAGATGTGCGAAGGGTCATCAAAAGTGAGGAACAAATACTTTTAAGGCTCCAACTATACTGTATATATTCAGTTTAAATTCATAAAAAATAACAAAATGAAAATTATTTTTGTAAAAACATGAAACAGTATCATTGGATACTTTGAGTCATACAAACAGTATAGTTATCTAATTCTCTAATCAAGTTGATAGATGCTAAGGTCCAAGGAATGGGAGGTTAAAATTCTCAAAGAGTGGTGCTGGGCCAGGGTAAAACCCAGAGTGCGAATTTGGGCTTAGCATATCCTTCATGCTGGTCACATGATGGCTCACAGGTAAAAACTGTATACTGTATACTATACTGTATAAAAATAAAAGTATACTTATACAATATAGTTGGAGTCTTAAATACTTTAAAACCTCCGCAAACCTGGGGCTTTCATAGCTTCAGTGATAAATCTAGTATGGCCCTTCAGTTTACTTACCAAAAGGACTCCGTGTTATCAAAAAACGTTCTGGATGATGCGTTGTTTACATCCTGAAATTATTATAGATCAGAGCACCAGCTAGCATGATGCATCACACAAGAACCACCCACCGTTCGCCCGGCATACGCCGATCCAACCTAGAGATATATCAACCTCTGCAATTATAAAGTGAAAATGCTGCATACTTTGACGTATTTGTTAAACGCTTTGTATGCAGCCTCGGCCCGATCGAGATACTTGGAGTCCCCTGTGCGACCTGTCAATAGTTTGTAGATGACCCTAATTTAATACAAGGCCGAACCAGTAGCGCGCCATGCATAAAAATTAGATTCTAGCACCTCGGGACGAAGGTCGTAATACGCGTATCCGGAAGAATAGATGAAAAATCCCTGGGTCATATTAAGCAAGAGTAATATACCCCCAAGCCTTTATTTGCTCACATGCTTCTTATAGAAATCAATATCAGTACTGCTGGGGTTTGCTCCGCTGTAGGAGGTAACCATTCTGAAGAGCGTAAAATCGCCATAAACGCGAACAATAGCTTGACACTTACGAATTCCAGCCAAAGACCTCGGGTCCGATGCCGGTTCTAAATAATCATGTCAATATCTTGCTCCATATGTTTCTAGTTTTGCTTACGCCGTACTTGCATATCTAAAGTTTATTGATTAGTGAAATGTGTAAAGTTCCCACAAGCTAACTGAGCGTACGTATTCCAGCATGCATCTGTAAGCTTCAAACCAATATCCACGATTGTCTGATTATCCAACAGTTTTCCGCCCCTGGTAATTAGTTAGTATACTGAACTCGAGAATCTGAACAGATAACGTACATGATCCAATTTCCACCATGGAAGCATGCAAGATGCGACCCGAGGTTACGGACCCGTCCATCGCTGGTGTAATCACCGAGGTAAGTCCAATTACCAACTGTCGACGTCTAAGATAACGTGTCAGTGACGCTTTACTGTATCATAACTCCACACTCACAGAAAGCAGGATTTTTATCGACGAGTCGACGGCTAGTTGCCAGGCTTCAACATAAGTGGTGTCATCAGTGTTCGTCAAGCGAGAATGCTTGATCAGATATTCGAGATAGCTATCAGATCCGCCGCTCCAGGTCTGTTTCGCGATCCATTGCTTTAGCTAGTATTCTATACCGCTGTAGTCTGGCTTACAGCATATGCGCCATTGAATGTTCCGTTTATGGGAAAGATGCCTTGAGCAGGTAGTCCGGGTAAAGGTGGTGTCTATAGGGCTATTAACTAATGCTTCGGAATGTGACAAACAGGTGTCGTACCAAGCTAGTGATATGCTTCACATTGCTTTCGGCAAGCCGACGGTATCTTTGCCAGTATACTTACTGAGTGTGGACCATTCGAGGGTGAGCTGGGCCAACCTTAGTCTTAACAACATCGCAGGGATCAAGAGGAGTCACCTACGGTTCCTGCTTCAGCTATGTTGCTCGAAGCAATCACTGGGATATTGCTTGTAAAATTCACAAACCCGTAATTGAAGCCGACCGACTGTACTTCCTATCAGCAAAACTATCAGAAACGACATAAAATCAATTCCCTTATTCCAGTGTAAGAGTATATTAACTTTTCTGTAAGCTCTTTTGCCTTTTCAACCAGACCAGGGTATTTTGCGTCGCTAAGTTCATAGGCGGAAAGCAGCCCGCCGACCTAAATAAAATCAGCTTGAGCCAATCTCACTAAGCGAGAAAATCGAAGGTAAGGTGACTCACATAGCGGATTGTGGTTTCAAAGACGCTGTGATTTTTGGTCATTAATCAACATTATCGCAACATAAAGGCAACCTCCAACCTGACTGTATCCGGGGTCCTAGACTTGTTGAAGCTGATATTTAAGGAATAGTTTACAGCTTCTGCAAACTCAGACTGATATCCTGATTAGAAAAAGTTGTTACTTGAAAACCAATGAGCATGAACGAACTTCAAAACCACTCATAATGTACTGAAACCATGCTATCAGCTCTAACTCTTTCCAGGTGACATAAGACATACCATCGTAGACATAGCATCCACCATGGAGGCGCCCCACCCTGAGTAAAACAAAAATCAGAAATGAAGCAAGTGCTAAAATACTGCGATAAACCATTCCACCCATCATTGTAGCTGTTAGAGAGAGGCTGCAAGTCATCATGTCCCCCTGCATATTTGCGATACGCTGAATAGCTGGTATTGAAGGTGTCACGAACAGCATTCGCGTTAACCGTTGTATTTGAAGGAAGTGTGAGCCCTGGAAGTTGAATACGTCCGGCAAAAACAGACGCAGGCAGAGTTTGAGAGATTGTGAGTGCGACAAACAGTAACTTCAACGCCATGATGGCTGTGAAGAGTCCGTAAGAGCTCAAAAGTTTTTGTTCAGATTTGACGAGTATTTATAGCCCAGCGAGACACTCCTTTCTCTGTAGTGCTATTCTCCCGAGCAAACTATCAATTGAGATTCAAGAATGGTCAATGTGAATTCCCGAAGTGACCAAGATGCTAAAGCCCACCGAAGCTCGATGGAAGAATTCTAAATTATGTGCTGAGATGCGATTGTATTACTATTTTTACTGTTAGCTTTCTGTTATCATGCTTGGAAGCTTACAGTGACGAGACGATCATGCTCTTTGAAGAGACTGGATATCTGGAATAAGCCGGTCAGCAGACTCGGCCACCTATGTGAAGGACATAGTTAGCGATGAGAGTAGAAGCGCCGAGCCAATGAATTCATGGGCTTGAATAATAAGCAAGGCACATGGTTCAACTCAGTGTTGCCCGAAATGCCGAAGAAAGTTTTTTGCCGGCATATTTCGATATTCGTTGTGATGGTTGGGTAGTGTGACACATTGTCACCTGGTACTTATGAATAGGAGAAAGACTACATCTTTTGAAGTAATGTTAAGGCCACCGATTTTTTGCTAATCCTCAAGGCAAAAAACATCTTCATCTCGGATCTCAATGATGTCGTGTCTATCGTGTTAGTTATCAGAACCTTTCCTTTCCGTAGCAAGGGAGACTTGCACTTACTTCGCTTTCACGTGGGAGCGAAGCCCATTAAATGTATACAGTGTCGCAAGGCCTCGGGCTACTTCCGTACTCGTGTCCTTCGACTTCGTAGCTTCAGCAACCTTCATAGCTGATGCTAGAACATCATCAATTGATTGAGCGGCAGCAATCCCGTTAGATGTTTCCGGAGATGACGCCGCAGGTGCTTGAGGAGAGTCGCATGGTTCACCCAATCCTTCCATTTGAGGGACTTCCCTAATCTTCCTTCCGTTTCCTTTTTGGATCGAATGGTAAGTGCAATGACGGCATCCATAGATACGCAGTGACTGCGCTTTCCTAGAACCATCTGAACCGGTCATGAGGTGTCTTACAAGGCCGCTTGAAATCGGTGGGAACCAGATGCGCTCGATTTCTTCTTGGGTCAAGAGTGAAATTGATGTCCTCTCATGGCGATGAGAGTGCCCAATCTGAGAGAGTTAGTACTTATATAAAGACGAAATACGTTCGTGGCTTACAAGCGCGTTGAAACCCATCACAATTTTATCAACGCACGTTTCACACCTAAACCGATTCTTCTTCAGCATACTCAATGCTACAGAAGGCTCGAGGTCTTGGTCGAGTTCTAATTGTCCCAAAGCTTGATTGATAACATATATGGCCTAAGACACACGAAACATAAGTCCCATGCTCAAGTATTCGAAGGCTTTGTATACCTGTTCATCTGCAACAAATAGATCTACCGACCAGGGTCGCAGTGGCTTTCCACCTTCATGTGGGGAGCAACATTCATGCTGACATACTTCGGCGAAAGTCTGGGAGATATGATGAACAAAATAGAAGATTCATTGAAGCAAATAGACTTGCCATAGAAAAACCTGCTGGACCCGTTTTGCACTTTGTGCAACAAAATCGGGCATTAATCCTGTCTACTGGATGAGGTTTATTGCTAGGCTGGTGCTTGGTCAAGTCAGAGCCAAGTATACGAGCAAGATCCCGCCTTGTTGCAGCACGCCACTCCTTTAAAGTGACATCTATAAGCCTGTAAGTGAGGGATTTGGGGTTCCGGAACTCGAGGTCCATAGTCTCGAGTTGCTTGGTATTCATTTCTCCCTGCTCGATGAGCTTCACAGATCGCAAGGAACGGAAGGTCCGGAGATTGGGCATTGGACAGTTGTTTGGCATCTTGCAGAGCCAGTCGTAGTGTCTTTTCATATAGTTTTGTCGTTCTACACGCTCCTTCTCACTGATTCGCCTTTGACGACGGGCAAGACTTTCTTGTATTTGTCGTTTAACCAAATCTTCCACACTACTGATGGCTGAAAAGTGAATTGGTTACGATAATTCACAACTCGATAGGGCACAAAAAACCTTGGGGAGTAATAGGTTCAAGACTGAGATTGAAAGAGCGGCGGAGTAGCGCCCATGCCGGGGAGTTGCAAAGGCTATACTCGTCACACCCATAACGTGCCGCCGTCCTCCGCGTCCTACAAAGTAATGAGTTCAATCGATATTGCAATTGAAGTTGGCTCACACGTCTGAATTTTCATGTTCCACTTCAGCTAAACAGGCTTGATATCGAACCTTCCATTCAGCAAGCTTAACTGAAAGCTGGCATATCATTGTGAATAAATAGGCATGAAAGGGTGAAAACCATTCTCACAGTCATAATTGCAGCGTTTCTCGGTAGGAGAATATTGGTCATCTGGGAGTGTTGAATTGATGTTCAGTTCTGAATTTAGAATGAACGTACCCTATCGAGAAATGCGTCTCGAGAAGTGGCATCTGGCGCATTAGAGTTATCCTTCCATTTAACTTTAAACTCCTCTACATCTTTGGTAAGATAGTATCGCTTCATAGTCGGGTCTGGCCCTGTTGAAGTTGAGGGACGTCTTATTCGAAGGCGGTCAGTTACACTTACAATATTTTGTAGGCATTGTTGACTCTGACCATTTGTTAAGCTTTATAAAGAGGAGCAAAGAGAAGACTAACCTGATATGACCGAAGTTTCAGCACACAGCAACCATTGGGAAATGCCCCCTGGTGGGTCGGACGTCAATCGTCTGGGGACAGTGAATTAAGCTTGGTTATCAGGAATCCTGTACAAAGAACCTACTGCCGCCACTTCTGGAGGCAGTTGCTCTAGCCCTATTTATCAGTCATAGATGACGACTACGTATCATGAAACATACCTTTCTGCACAACCTGACTCCAAGAGCGAAGGAATGCTTCATTTCATTGACACCTTTCCCACAAACCTAACCAATCGCGTATTTCAGTAGAGAAAAAAAAATAGTGCTTTATGAAGCTTCATACGTCGCATTTGCCTCCATCAAATATGAGCGCTGCATAGTTGAGTTCGCTGAGGCCGATCAACGGGTCCGGGATGGCAGAAGGCTGGCAACGGACGCGTGCGCTTCGCCAAATAAAGCTCGCGTTTTGGTTGTTAAGTGTAGCGTAAAAGTATTTGCTGCATCGCGCGAGAGAGAGAATATCCCGAGGGGATGCCGTGTATGAGAGAAACTCGGCCATGATTTCTAGAGGCAACCGAGCTAGATGACATTGGAGCACAGCAGAGCTTTTGGCTTGTTCATTAAGTTTGCGCCTTTTATGTGTTCGCTTGGAAGACATAGCCACGTATATCGTTAGATAGATAGACAAGACTGCAAGGGGATTCCGTGATTAGTGAGGTGCGATTGGAGAAGAGGGCGTCTTTCGTCAGTCACATATGGGAACATCACGTGTCACGAATATGTAACGTTAGTGACCTAGCTCGACCACCAGCGCCTCGGCGCGTTTCCTCCACTTACCTTTCTTCTGTCGGAGCCCTTCAATACATTCTTCTTTGCTTACTATTTTTCACTTTCGCCTCTCTACCGTTCACGCGGAGTCAGCTCTATACCACTGACAATTAGTTACCGCCCACCCGATATACCTAGGTCTTACCACGACAGCCGGTAACTGCCCGAGTGCGGGCCCTGTGGTAGGCACTATTGCTCAGTTTACGACCACCATTCCGAAGCAGTACTTAGTCCATAGCGTGCAGCTGTAGAGTCATGGCATACATTCGCACCTTTCTACTGGTATAGGATGTGTTATAGCTCTTCTAAGAACGCACTAAACAGAATCGACGGTGATGTCATCAGACCATGAAGAGACCTCGCGTGCCCCTTTGACCAACGCCTCACCCCAAGCTGTGACCACCTGAATCGCATCTTTGCCCAAAGGAAGCCGTAGAGGTGGGTCATCAACTCGGGAAAGCCGCCAAAATGCCTCAGCTGCCTTGGTGGCACTTCCGGTGATAGGAAGCGCGTCCAGTGCACACGGAATGGCCGGTTTGCCATCCGCGTTGATATAAGCAGGGTGATGGCTCAAGATGCCTTGACCACCTTGGTAGATCGACGTGACGAACATGCCAGGTTCAACGATGGTAAGCTGTTGGTTGGCCGTGAGCAAAATGCGAGTTGTTCATACTCCAGAAGCGATACGGAATGACCTTGATATTCCACTCTGGACGCAACTCTCCTGCCAGAGATTCCGAAATGGCTTCTAGAGCTTTAGTAGACGTATTTAGGTTAAGGTTGTTGAGCATGCTTTTGCCAACGTCGGCTGGAATCAAAACTCACCATGCTTACTGGAAACGTAAAGCGAGTTAGGCTTTGCCATAAGTCGAGATTTTATAAGGCTTACCTAGCTGCATAATAGCCGACTCGTGTAGGTGCGACGATCCCACTGATTGAGCTACAATTAAGGATGCGGCCACCCGCGCCAGTTGGGTTCACCTCGCGCATGAATTTGACTGCCTCCTGCATGACATGCAAAGCGCCCCAAAAATTGATTTCAAATGTGCTCCGCGCTTTCACCTCCGTCTCGGCGATCGGCTCTACCTCCGAGAGCATGGCAACGCCGGCATTGTTGTACAGTATGTCAATTCGTCCAAGCTTCTCCTTCGCATAGTCAAATCCGGCAGTGATGTCAGATGGCTGAGTGACATCGAGCTTGAGGATGTGAAGTCTATCTTTTGGCCATTCTCCGGCAAGATCAGCCAGCATCTCCGGCTTACGCAGTGTAGCAACGACAGTGTCTCCTTTGGCCAGCGCAACTCTGACCGTTTCTCTACCAAATCCGGTGGAGGCTCCGGTAACTTTGTTTGCTCGTTAGCGTACCAGTTCCATGGCAAATTGTTGGCGGCAAACGTACTGAACCAAACCTTCGCCTCGCTGTTCGACATGAGTGCTAATTAATAAAAAAATACTTGGCTATCCAAAATGAATTAGGTTTCTTGTAGCAAGATTGAATTGGTGAACTTACGGAATCACGATAAGTACGGGTATTGGAAGCAAGCTGCTGCCACTGGTATTTAAAACGATGGATGTAAGCCAGGTAAAACAAAGATTCCGAAAAAAATGAACTGTTGTGGTTCTTATCGTGTATGTGTGTCCGCACTATACACGGCCCAAGCTTAGTTACAGGATACCGCCCGCCTTGAGGCAGACCAATTGCCCGGTAACCAAGTGTGGGACATGCATGTATCTGATCATGAGTGCTTCTGGGCTGCATACCTCACCCACAAATTGTGATCTAGTTCTGTGACTCATGAGCTTGTGCTGTTCTTATATCTACGTACTGTTCAATGTTCGGGTAATAAGAACAAGCTGTTGGATAACTTAGCACGTCCAATGAGGTGTTGTGGACAAGCAGGAATAATAACTGAGGATAAATTTCGGCCCGGGATTTACTAATGACAACCGACAAAGTAGCTGCTTGTACAAATCACATCATTGATGGAACTGCTTGGGTATCACACCACAATATGGTTGCGGGGGTTGCTAGCCGACCATGACCATTAGCACCCACAAACTGCGGTGTTTTTTTTTTTTTTTTTTTT